>OZ022252.1:12377465-12554965 GCA_963978915.1 Caenorhabditis parvicauda
GTCGACCATAGTCTGGATATGTATGAAAATGAGCTGAGAACACGGGTTGAACAGATTCATAGAGAGATTTTCGGGTAATAAAGGTTTTTGATGACCTATGAATTTTCAAAATCTTGCAAAGTGTACTAGATACAAAAAAGCATAAACCAAGCGAATTTTACGAGTAAAGCTCCATCTAGATATTTGATCTTCCTTTTCCGAGATACGGTTGCTCTCACGCACCGTCCCAAAATAATAGAGACAAGCTAATTTTGTGACTATCCCAAGTCAATCGAACAGAAAACTCACGAACAGATCCATCAGGGTGATTGTGGTTCACTGCTGACGTTGATGGTTGAATTGAGGAGACATGTGCGTCTGGATCAGAATCCACAGCAATATCAAGATTCGCTGTGTGACGATCGAACATCTGCAATTTTGCTTCCATAGTGTAGTGGGATCCACCGCGCGCGGGAAGAAAATGATCAGGGGATCGAATCCCACCCGCAACATCTTTTTATTTTTACCTGCTGAATATTCGGAGCCAGGTGTTCGATTTTTCGTTGGTACCGTCCGATGGCAGTTTGGCAATTGTGCCAATCTTTGTTTCTCTACTGCCTCCATGCTCTCGACACCTTTTCTCAACACGTTCTCGGTGACTCTGAAAGTGTCCGATCTCTGTTTTTTGACTTGGGTGGTCTCACACCTTCGCTGTTTTTCTAAATCAATATTCCTGCCAAAGGTACTCTTCTTCTTCACGTTCTACTTGGTCTCGAAGTTTCTTTAGGCGAAGGACGTACTGAAAATATCTCTCTCTCTCTCTCTCTCTCTCCTCTCTCTCTCTCTCTCTCTCTCTCTCTCTCTCTCTCTCTTTCACTCTCTCTCTCTCACCTTGTTCCTATTAATCTTATCCATTTCAGCAGCATGTTCGACTTTCTCCAGCTCTTTACTAGAACTGTACAAGCTTCTCTTCATCCTTCTGGTATCCTCCTTTCTCTCTTTTAGCCTTTTGGTCTCTCTCTCCACAAAATTTTCTGCCTGGAAAGTCGCTGTAATTTTGGCGATGAGCCAAATTTACGGTATGAATCGTCTTCTTCCTGGGTACTGTGAATCGACTTCAAGGGTTGTGCGACGTCTTCGAGAAGCGCTGATCCGAGATTGCTGTGGATGGTCGAGTGAACGTCGAACTGCTCAGCGACACATACCCATCCTCGGTCGACGTCGCTGGAATTCGAAAACTGTCCCATAGGAATATGATCGCATCACTTTCACGCATCGTCAAGTGGTGTGTCGTACTCACCTTTTCAACAGCTCCGTCGCTTTGTGAATTCTTGCCGATATTTTCTTTAGATTCTTGGAGTAGTGGGAAGTCCAAAGCAGC
The DNA here is from genome assembly GCA_963978915.1 of Caenorhabditis parvicauda. NCBI lineage: Eukaryota > Metazoa > Nematoda > Chromadorea > Rhabditida > Rhabditidae > Caenorhabditis > Caenorhabditis parvicauda. The sequence goes on from OZ022252.1 coordinate 12,378,826, forward strand.
TCTGATAATTGATATCTGAGAGGGAGAGAGAGAGGGTGAGAAAGAAAGAGAGAGAGAGTGAGAAAAAGATGGAAAGAAAGCGAAAGAGAGATATAAAGTAAGAGAGAGAGAGAGAGAGAGGGGGGGGGTAAGAATAAGATAGAAACAAAGAGAGAGAGAGGGAGAGAAAAAGTAAGAGAGAGAGAGAGATAAAGTAAGAGAGAGAGAGAGAGAGAGAGAGAGAGAGAGAGAGAGAGAGAGAGAGAGAGAGAGAGAGAGAGAGAGAAAGAGAGAGAGAATCAGAGAAAACCTTGCTTCAAAAAAACACTTCTGTTTTCAATCAAGAAGTCTGAATATGTGATTTTGTAACGAAAAAGGAAACATGGGCCCTGAGCGTAGCGAGGACTGCATGCTTGTGATGAACAAAAGATCAAACTTTGATTGGAATCGTTGCGGGGGCCAGAATTGTTTCAAGTGGGAATGGTCGACATTATGAATGTTGTGTGAAACGTATGTTATGAAGTTTTCTAAAGAGAGAAAGAAAGATAGAGAGAGAGAGAGAGAGAGAGAGAGAGAGAGAGAGAGAGAGAGATAGAGAAAGAAAGAGAGAGAAAGAGAGAGAGAGATAAATAGATGGAGGGGGGAGAGAGATAAAGAGATAGAGATAGAGAAAGAGAGAGAGAGAGAGAGAGAGAGAGAGAGAGAGAGAGAGTGATGAGAGAGAGAGAGAGAGTGAGAGAGAGAGAGCGAAGAGAGAGAGAGAGAGAGAGAGAGAGAGAGAGAGAGAGAGAGAGAGAGAAAGAAAGAGAGAGAAAGAGAGAGAGAGAGAGAGAGAGAGAGAGAAGAGAGAGAGAGAGAGAGAGAGAGAGAGAGAGAGAGAGAGAGAGAGAGAGAGAGAGAGAGAAGGTGAGAGAGAGAGAGAAGAGAGAGAGAGAGAGAGAGAGAGAGAGAGAGAGAGAGAGAGAGAGAGAGAGAGAGAGAGAAAGAAAGAGAGAGAAAGAGAGAGAGAGAGATAAATAGATGGAGGGGGAGAGAGATAAAGAGATAGAGAGAGAGAGAGAGAGAGAGTAGAGAGAGAGAGAGAGAGAGAGAGAGAGAGAGAGAGAAAGAGAGGTAGAAAAACCAACTTCTCTTCAATAGCCGCTATGATCTCTGTCATTGCATCATTATTTCCCTTGATAATTTCTTTGAGTTCCCAGGTGTCTGTAAAATACTCAATCAATTCCCTAATTACTTAACCCGCAAGTTGATCATTTCGGTCTCTCAAGGTCACCCCTAACGCCGTGTTTCAGAAATACTATAAGTAAACACAAGTTATTGTGTTTGTTGTGTAGTAACTTTCAAGTGGTGCGCGTCAACTTAAACGAGATTCTGCTATTTTCATTGGTTACAGTGGTTTTTACTAGTTTTATCGATTGAGATGTTCATTTTGATGATTTAAAGAATTTTTTGTGTTTCGGCCATTCCAAAAATGGGCGTAACGGGGGCCAACCAAGATTGGTCAGTCAAAAATCGCTTAGTTGTAAAATTTTCAAATCGAGACCTCAACTACATTTTCAATATCAATACTGGTTAGTCTCCTCGAAATATCTTACAACAACTTTAACAACAATTTTCTTGTTCATTAAGGATTAAAACTGAGCAGAATACATGGAATAAATGGGTAAAAAGATCGAAAGACGGCTGCAAAGAGGTCATCCGGAGCGAAAATTAAAATCTATTGATTGGGATCGAATGATTCGCGCCTTTTTTGAAACTCCACCCCCACTCGATTTTTTTGATCTTGGCACTCCGTGCTTAACTATGAATGCGGTAGTAGTTAGTCTCCTCGAAATATCATAGAATAGCTTTCAAAAGAGTTTTCTTGTTCAACACTGACCAACTTTAGAAACTAAAAACCGCTGATATGAAGTTCATAGGTCGTTGATATCTACAGCACATCAACGTCATAGGCCGTAGATATCAACGACCAATGAACTTCATAACAACGACCAATGAACTTCATAAATTTTTATCAACGACCTATGAACTTCATAAACTGCTATCAACGACCAATGAACTTCATAACAACGACCTATGAACTTCATAAATTTTTATCAACGACCTATGAACTTCATAAACTGCTATCAACGACCTATGAACTTCATATCAACGGTATTTAGTTTCTAGAGAAGTTTGTGCAGAATAAATGGAATAAATCGGTAAAACACCAATAGACGGCTGCAAAGCGGTCAGGCGAAGCGAAAATTTGAATCTATTGATTGGGGTCGACTGATTCGCGCCTATTTTCAACTCCGCCCCCACTCCATTTTTTTGATCTTGGTACACCAAAGTCTAAGCTTTCGAAATCTTTCATAAAAGTGTGAAGGTCAAAAGTGGTACACAACAATAGTAAAAGTTATACTTTTGAATTTTTTTCAAACATACCGCGAATCGATCAACCAATGCGGTATGAGAGATGGTTGGCAGGTCGACTAGTCCGTTCAAGCTGTTTTGTCTACTCAGTGAGTTGAGTTGAAAGAAACTTCGGGAAATTGACCTTCGTAGTTTGGACATTCGCGAGTTCATGGTTTTCTTCTGAGCTGCAAAAAGGAACTGCAAATAGGTGAGGAGTGAAAACGTCAAAACGGCGATAAGAAAACAACAAATGCGTCAGAGAGGAAATGGGAGCCCGGTCACAGCTGTTCTTCCTGTGAACTGTGAACGTTTGGCGTATGACTTGGTGTATTGGACGCATTTATTGAGCGGAGGTTCAATGCGTACAGAACACAATCGATTTTAGTGTTTTGGACGCATTCAGATATAGATTTTTACTGATGAATTAGGTGAGCTGAACGTAGTGTCGTCAGATTAAGTGTTCTGGATGCATGGAAGTGAATGCATACATAACACATCTATCACGAAATGTCGTCGAATGAAGTGTCCTTGGGGCATTCTGATTGATAGAGGTAAATTACCATAACACGATGAGTGACTTCATTTATCAAAATGTCGTCAATTCGGGTGTTCTGGCCGCAACAATAGAGAAAAATCCCTCTTTCGCAGAAACTTTCTGAGAAATGGATTCATCGTAAAAGTGAGTGTAATGTTCGCATTATAATGGATTCGATTGTGAAAGTTTCCTGAACCTTTTAGAAGTTGGAATTGGGTCAAAATCCAATCCAAGAAAAAACTGTCGTCAAGTTCACAGTAATGTACGCATATTGTGAGGAGGAAAATTGCGACTAGAACACTAAAACTCACGACAGTGAAATTTGTGATGAGGGAAAAAAGTGGAAAGATGTGTTCAGTTAAATGATGAACTGTCGTCAAGTGATGTACGCATTCTGGAAGTGAAAAATACGTCCAACACATTAAAACTTACGACAATTAGAAGTGTGACTCGAGGAGACATTAGAAACAGATACGCTGACATATTTAGACAAAGTACTCTAGGAATGATAAGAGGGAGACCGTACGATTGCGTATCGAGTGATGATTCACATTCGTTATAAAAGGAAACGGGGGTGGTTGTGCATCCTCACCCCACGCGATGGTGGTTTCAATTGGCGCATCAGATTTGGCGCAATCTTGCCACCACATTGGTGTCATTCATCGATTTTAGCGGTCAGACAGAAACTCTCTTACCAGATGTGGGAGAGAGGGGGAATGCGCGCAACTCCCCTACACAATGGGCGACACAGGGGGTGTGGTCGGCGACACATGGGCATATTTGCGTCCGTCGCTCGGCCGTGCAGTCATGTCCGAGTGGTTAAGGAGATTGACTCGAAATCAATTGGGCTCTGCCCGCGTAGGTTCGAATCCTGCTGACTGCGAATGCCTTTTGTCAGTTCGGTGGTTAGTGAAAGTGATGTTAATTCCGGGAGTGAACGCTTTCGGGCGAATGATTTGTGTTGACATTTCGCTACCACCATTCGTTTGTTTTTGTGATGATCGTGTTTCTTGCAGAGGAAGGAAAGAAAGTCTTTCGAATGAATGACAATTTATTAACATAGGCTTCCCTTTTCAGGTATTTTTGGCCAACGAGCTTCCCCAAGCTGCACTGGTACGCGCTGTGACGACGAGCACCAGAATTATAAGACTGAGGACGTAGAAACCGGTTCCAACGGCTACCATTATGATGCCTATCTTCACTCGACTTTTCATTTGTACTTCTGCCTGTTTTCTTGTCTGAAAAAATCTATATCAGGCGGCGGGTCCGCGACCACATACCATATCTTTGGAGCTTCCATTCTTGGTTTTTTGTGACTTTGTTACCGTATTCGACGTTTGGGATCGTACTGATTTTGGTGACTTGACCGAACTTTTCAATCCGCTATTTTGTTTGCTACTTTTTTGAACGTTTTCATTTTTCTTTATCGCCTGAGAAGTGGATTCAAAATATAAAAAAGAAGGAGTGAGAATAGGAGAGAGAAAGAATAGGAGATAGAGAGCGAAAAATCATACCACCATAACGGACGATCAAATATAGAAATGAAAAGAGTTCTGAGTGAGACGTAAATCAATTAATATTTATCAACCAATGGAATCATTTTACAGCGCAAATACAAAATAGACATGGTAATTCGACCTATACCCATATTCGTGTGTTTTAACATGAGTAAAGAGGTAATTAGTGAGAGATCTTAAGTGATTTTAAATAAGTGTGAGATCTCATTTCTTTTGCCTTGTGGCTCGTGTCGGGGGCTTATTCGGCTCGGGGGCAGCCTTTTTTTTGGTTTCTGTTCGTTTGGCTGTAGAAGCTCGAGAAAGGTTTGCTCTAGCTGTTGTGGCGCCTGTTCTGAAAAATACATTTTTGTACTACGGCAACAATTCTTCATCATTGTCTTTTGAATTCTATTCCTGTTAAGTTCAGAATAAACTGCAAAACATGACCGCGTTGCAAAATAGAATTCTGAGTAATTAATTTGAAAAAGACCGCATTGCGAAATGGAATTCTGAGTAATTAATTTTTTAAAAAAAGATAAGATCATAATCACCAACTTTTGAATCTATTGCAACTATTCCTAACAGATATACCGTGAAAAGATTTTTGATCAGAATGATGGAAAACATAGTTTAAGATGACCTCTAACTTTCCACTTTCGGACGACAGTAAAATAATCGAAAAAGATGACCTCTTAAAGCTAATCAGTATAAAAAACATGAAAGAAATACTAGTTCAAAACTTTCTCGACTAGAACCTTGAAGAGTAAAATCTTACTTCTCCTTCGCGACAACAGACAGTCTCATCGGAGTCGACGAAACTAACGTGCTGCCAGACTTTCTTGTCGCTCTTTTGCCTTCTTTCACGATGGGTGAGATGGCTGCCTCTTCCAGAAGACTACCACTCTTTTTCTTCAACAATCTCTGAAAATTATTGATTGGAATAGTAACAGGTCCGGAATTGTCTGAAGTGGGAATGGTCGATATTATGGATATTGTGTGAAACGTATGTTATGTAGTTTTCTCTTTTACTTATAAGAACGGACTGCAAACTTATTTAACTATGTCAGATCCGAATGAAATGAAGGTTCTGATTACAAAACATATGATCAAACTATTATATCAACTTCTTATAGTTTTAACAGAAACAAGTGGTTCACACTCCTTTTTTCCAAGCTTTTCATTTATATCTTTTTTCGCCTGTAGAAACTAGTGGGTCAAAATCAAAAAACAACTCTCATCGGTCAGAATTTGATTGTTGTCAGTCAGTTACAGCGGTTATCAGTGAAATCCAGAGCGAGATGAAAATTTTGTGCCGAGAATTAAAGTCAAAGACCGTAATTTCCGGTAATTTTAAAACGATCTCGTACCATTACCTGATCTTGAAAACGGCCGAATTCTTGAATAAAGCAAATCATTTTCAAAAACCAACATTCAAAACTGGGGCCTTTTTGGCGGGTACTTCTTCTGACACCGGGAAATCCTCATCATCGTCTTCAACTTCTATTGTTGACAGATTTCCATCATCAGGATCATCTCGGCGCGTCTTCTTTTTCACCGGTGACGACTTGTTTGGCGAGGCATTGGTTTGCTTCTGCAGTTTTTTTCAGGGCTTGACATTAGATGGGTTTTTAATTCTCAATTACTGTTTTAAAGGGAACGCTGGTTAAACATCGAGCAATAAACTTATAATCCAAGACATAGTTTAACTGTAAAAAATGGAAAAAAATCAACCTAGGTTTAACGGATTAGATGCTCGTTAACACGATTTATGTAAGATTCTTTCACTCTGACTAGCAGAGTTGCACGGAATTCCGACTTCCGCCCTTTTTTCACTTCCGACTTCCGTGAAAAATGACGAAAAGACCGTGAAATCGTTTCTACTCAGTCTGGAATTGACCTATCATCCGTTGAGAATTCGCGAAAATGCAATATCACTGGGTTTTTTCAACTTTTTTGCACTCCCGACTTCCGTTGAAAAAATTCTACTTCCGACTTCCGACTTCCGCCCTTTTTTCACTTCCGACTTCCGTGAAAAAATTTTACTTCCGTCTTCCGACTTCCGTTTTAAAAATTCACTTCCGACTTCCGATTTCCGTTTTGAAAAATTTTACTTCCGTGCAACTCTGCTGACTAGGATAAGTCACAATTCTATAACCAGCTCTTTTGCTAAGTTGATTTTGCGTGGATCAGAAAACTCACAGCACTTTTTCTCGGTGACTTCTTCACTGCGGATGTCGTCGGTATGTCGTCATCATCATCTACCTCTTCGTCTTCGTCTGTGTCCGCGGTAGAACGAGCACTTCTCCTCGGTGTTGACTTCTTTGGTGATGACACAGACTTGGGAACTCCATTAGATGTGGATCTTTTGGCGACACCATTGGTAGACGTTCCATCTGAAGTTTGGAAAAAACATTTCTTCTGGAGCGGAGTTCGAACAGAATTTAAAAATTTTGAACCAACTCAGTGGTCTTGGTAGAGGATCGTTCAACCTGGAAGTTTCTGATCCACGCCGTGAACATTCTATCCTTTAACATTTCAAGTACTTATCAAAAAACGATGAAAATTATATGACCAATGTTATTGAACAACATACACACACACATATCTTCCTCTACCTGTAAAAAAGTCTGACCTCCGTAAATCCGTTACTTATTACTGTAGCAGTTTCGCCTTGAAACACAAGAACGATTAAGTAATGCGCCTTTAATTTCAATGGACTGAAAGTAAGAATAATAATTTAAATCCACAAAGATCTAACCGTTCGTTGTGAGAGTCCGACCCTAGGGTAGGCCTACCGTACTCATTTTACAAAAATGCGACTGGCGCGCGTTTGAAAACTTACCACTTCTGCTCCTTCTCGACGTTGATGCTTCTTCTCCATCTGTGACCTTACGTCTATTCTTCTTTTCTGGGATGATTTCATCCAGGTCATCATCGTCAATCTCCATCTCATCATCATCGTCGTTATCTTCGCCATTCGAGGAACTTTCAATGTCAACCTTGGCTTTCTTCGCTCTACAAAAGAATGTCGTGAAACAGAGAAAAATGAACTCGCTAGTTTTCTTTGAAATCATGTTGAAATAACAAAAATTAGCGTGGGGATCGAACTCTGGTTCTGCAGATCACATACGATTGTATAAAAAATGAAACCAATGTGATGAAACTTTCGTTTTTCTGTAGTTTTTGAAAAAAAAAACTTACTTCGGTCTACCTGCTGGCGGCTTTCTGGATCGACTCTTCTCGCTTATCGATGACTTAGAGTTCATGGAGATGTTCTTTCTGAAAAATAAAGAAGTCTAAATCACCTGCGGCAAACTGTTATTCTTCAGGTTACAATAAGACGATCCGTCAATAACCACAATAATCAAACTGTTACGCTTGATTTTGAAAACTGAGGAAATTCCTGCCGCGCACTAGGTTTCAATCGTTTCAACCCGACACCTCTGAGCTGAGAACAAGCTGCGTTCGCTACGCTCGTGAGAGACATACATCAACTTTGACGTTAAATAAAACTACTCCTGATCCCATCGATGACAACAAAAACAAACTTTTTCGAGTTCACCGTCACCGCTTTCGGTATCCTTCCATGACGTTTCATCTCGGCGTCAATCAGTTCGTCTGGGGCGTATACCTAAAATCGATTTTTAATTGATTTCTGGGACTTTGAATGGGAACATCTCGAAGTTTGATTGGAGGACCACCCACAAGGAAACCTCTCGATGATTAATTGGAATGAGCCTCAATGGGAATTTTTCAACATTTACTTAGGAACCAAAAATAGAACGCAATTCTCGAATTTAAAAAGAACTGTTGACATTTTTTAATAATCGGAATCAAAGAGGGACCACCAAAAAGAAAACAAACCTCGGATGGGTCGGCCCTTTTGTCCGAGTAGTAGAACATGTTGCTGAGACGAACATCTACTTCGGTGGTCCCTTGAACTTGGATTTTAGCGCGGTACACCATCATGTGCACGCCGAGGTGAGCAATTGCCCAAATTTTCTGAACGGAATGGTTGGGAGAGAGAGAGAGAGAGAGAGAGAGAGAGAGAGAGAGAAATCTGACCTTGTTGTGAGCCTCAAGCTGCTCGTGACTGATTTCTTCTTTCTCCACTCTGGACTTCATCCAGGAGTCACCGCAATTCTTCACCTTGTTCAAAGTCTGTAATGGCCATTTTCAAGGTTTTTATGGAAAAGAATGTTGTTAATTATTGAAGAATGCAGAGTTTTCAAATTTCACCTTAAAATGTTCTTCCCCGAAAATCAAAATTTTGAGGCCTTCTCGATCTACAACAGAAAGAGTGAGAAAATTGAAAGACGAGACGATTTTCACTATTTCACTGACCATCAAATGCTTCATTTTCTCATTTACCCTTATTTACAAAACTGTGAGATCTTCACAAAAGTTGTTTTTTCAACCTCACCAAATCTTATAATGAAAGGTAAATTACTGTTGGCCGCAGATTGCAGATCAAGATTAAGACATGAAGCGGGATCTCGAATAGCCATAAGTGAGGAGTTTTGGTGGAAAACGCCGCATTTAGAATTGAGAAATCCGCAAAAATACCTGGAAAATCACTTCTGTATCGCATCTAGCAGCAATTTGGCCATTGAGTATGGTCCAGAGACATCTGGAACGTAAACATTGTTGAACATTTAACTGGTACTTGTCTTACTCTTGCAGAACCGTCAACGTTGCCACGTCTTCATGGGATTCTAGATCTTCGTTGTGAGCCAGGATGTAGACAGCGTAGGCGATCACATACTCCGATATATAGGATGGTCGGTGCTCTAAACATATATTTTGGGACAAGCATGATGACGTCATTCTACTGTAGAATATGGAGATTCTGTATTTAGCGGCTGGCCGCAACTGTGGTTTCGTTCAGCGGAAAAACAAATTAATGAATAATCCAAGTAAATCGTTCGGGAATCTTTTCGAAAGAGGGAAAGAAAAAACTTGGGATTTAAAAAAACCAATACACTAAGTTTTTTTGAACAATTAGGAAAAAACTCACTGGGATCGATTTCTTTGGTCCTGGCCGCAGTTATCGACCTTGCTGCAAAGCCGTTGTTGGCCAATTTCTGACACTGATCGATGAATCTGTAATTCGAGCATTCATTTTTAGGCTTGAAAATCAGAGAAAGTGGAAATTCGGAAAATACGAAATAATGAAACTGTTCTATATGAAATCTTACCCGCGCAAATACAAGTCCGATTCTTCTGCCTTGAGATTATAGTTTACACACGTATAGATACCCGCAAAGTCGTTTGCCAGTCTGAAAAAGCATACACATCTAATTTGGTATGTTTGAAAAAAAGGAAAACAAATCTGATGCCTCTGTCACAATCCGCCCGATCTGACAACTCAACCGAAGTTGGGTACATTTAGCACTTGGATCGGGTTTTCGCAATATTTCTCATATTTTTCAGTCGAAAAATATATTCTCAAATGTAGTGATTGAATTTGACCGATTCGCGCCATTTTTGAAGCTCCGACCACACTTGATTCTCAACAAATCTTGATACACTGTAAGATGTGAATTGCACTACAGAACAAATTGAAAAAAAGACTCACTTCCTTGTCAACCCTTTTCTGAGGTGAACTACAAAGTGATTCCTGACACATGAATCTTCGTCGTAGATGAGACGCGACAGGTAGAGGAAAGATCCAGTGTCGAAAGAGTATCGGTAGGCAGAGAAGTGGCACAGCTTGATGATGCAGGCGGCGGCCGCGGCTCGGAGGTGAGCTCTTTCCAGTGAACTGAAGGGAATCAACTTATAACTTGATAAATAATATAATTTTGACAATGATACATTTACTATTTTTATGAAAAAGCAAGAAATGGTGTGAAAGTCTCTTGAATGTTCTTTAATGATTATTTATATTGTAACTCGAGTGAAGAAACTCATAATTTAATTTTTTTAGTATCACTAATTTTTCAACATGAAAATGAGAAATGTATTAACAATAACTTTGTTGGCATTGTTTTCTTCAAGAAATATCACAATTTAGAGACAAAAATAATTTTTGAAAACTTTTAAAATTATAAATTTTCAAATTCAAGTCGCAAATCGGATTCCACATTGATATTCACAAAAGTCATCGAAAAACTAACGATAAAACTGTTTCTTCGGTCAAATCTCCTCCACTTTTTATGATGCAGGTGAACGCTTCCAGCCACAATGTCGCTGCTGCCTTCGCTTCTCTCAGGAATGATGGGTCTGGCGACTTCTCAAGGTGTCCAGCCATGTTGAGAAGAGTTCGGCTGACGAACTTCATCGCGGATACCTATTAAAACTCTTGTTTGTTCCGGTACTTCAAAAATAAGAATCGTTCTACACTCTGTGTCAATCAACAGAGGATCACATTTTTCTCTCATCTTATGCGCGAGCTGATTAATCTAAATTTTTGCATAGTGATGTTATTCAAGTTTTTCAACAATCGTCCGAGCGCTGAATTAGAGGAGAAAAATGGGTAATGCCCTTTCATTGACACAGAGTGCACTCTGTGTGTATAACTGCAAACAAAAAAAACCCAACAACCCTTCACTCTATTTAATACGAAAAAAGTAGACTGAATCATAAAACACAAATCATGAATCTTTTTCATTTATCGTTGTCGACACCTCACATTTCAGGCTTAGATAAGGTTGAAAGCGTTTTTTCTGGTACAAAGCTGAAAGTTGATCGAAGCTCAAACTTGATTATCACAAAAGAAATTCGCACCGGTAAGCTTACATGTAAGGCAATGTAAGAAAAAAATCATGATTCAGTCTACTTTTACGTTGTAAGTCTTCACTCTCGACATCAAACTGAGAAAAAAAATCACCTTAGCTCTAGCATACTTCGGCCACGGCTGTTGATCCATAGGAGTATTTGCGTTGAAGGTTTCCGGGTCACCGATGTCGGTCTTGGTTGAGAGGATGATATTCTGCAGATCCTTTTGTGATAATGTCGAACTTGAAAAGGATTATCGACAGTTTTATACATTTTTTTCCAATTGCTATTCCGAATTCATCGATAACTAGATTATTCTAACAATCTATATGAATCAGAATTTCGAAGCGAGGTAATCTAACAGAAAAGACCTACCCTTCCAATTTTCGTCTTATCCGTCACCAACTTCATTATCTGGGTACGGTACTTCGCTGCATCAACTCGGTAGATCAATTCCAAAACGCTAAATGCGTTGGCACATGCTTCGTTCTCGATGTCGATGCGATCAATAAATGTCTAGAATATCAGTTTTTTCTGGTAAAAATCAATTTTCGATTAGAAATGAAGGATTTTCTCATCATAAATATTCCAATTCCTTAGCCTTTCTGCGCTTCCAAGACTGTTAGATCTTCACAAAAGTTGCTTTTTCAACCTCACGTAAGCTTATAATAAAACTATTAGCTGCAGAATGCAGATCAAAATTAGGATATTACGCGGGATCTCGAATAGGTGGGGAGTATCAGCCGACAAAGTCGGATTTGCTTAACTTTGAAATATTTTGATTCAACTAGGATACAACAACAAAGCACATAAATACTTGCTAGCACATGTTTGGCTTCAATATCATGTTTAGAGTAATTTCTGAAATTTATAACGGTACAAAATATTTTTACTTGTTCTTTTAACCAAAATCCAACCTGTAAGTGTTTATCGATGAACGCGTACAGTTGACTTCTACGGACTGCTATGAACAGTATGAACGCTAACTTAGCTATGCGATTGTGACCATATTGATCTGTGAGGATCAGACTCTCGAGTTTCTGAAATCTTTCGATGTGGAGAGTGAGAGAGAGAGACTAAAAACTCACCTGACACAGTGGTTCGTACCAGTCATATTCGGTCAACTTTGCTCGCACTGACGACTGGTGCACGTAATTCTTCAAACACTCAAGTGAAGTCTCGACTGAAAATTTGTTATTGATAACCAACGAAAGAGAAGTTCCCTCACCTGCTGAAAGTTCATCGTGGTCGAGCAGAGCAATTAAATGAGTGACTGTATCGGAGTTGAACAAATGGGCAAAGTTATCTGTCCACAACTGAAATGGAATGCTGTTTTTTAAATCAAGCAAACTCGAACATTAAGATAAACTTCTTCACATCAAGTTCGATCTTATTAGTCATCTTATCTCATTCTTACAAATTCCATTTGTCTCCAACTTTTTTCGTTCACCAATTTTTCAAAAAATCATTACCAAAAAAGCTCGAAGGGTCAAACAACCATCAACTTATTTGATTTAACCAAAAACTTTTCCAACCACAGAAAATTTTATTTTTTTGCAAAGGCGATCGCAAAATTACTAACTTCTTTGAATTTCTAGAAAAGTCAATTGAAAAATCACAAAATCAACTTGAACTTTGTAAAAAAGCGATATAAAACTTATTAACTATCGGATTGTAAAAAATGAATTGTGAGCGTTATCGGAAACACATATCTAGCAAAAAGTCTGACCGATTTCAAACGCGCGCCAGTCGCATTTTTGTAAAATGAGTACGGTAGGAGTCGGGACTCTCACAACGAACAGTTAGATCTTTGTGGATTTAAATTATTACTCTTACTTTCAGTCCATTGAAACTAAAGGCGCATTACTTTTACGTTCTTGTATTTCAAGGCGAAACTGCTACGGTACTAAGTAACCAATTTACAGAGGTCAGACTTTTTTACAGGTAGAGGAAGCTTAGTGGGAAATTCACCTTCAACAGCTTCAGCTGACTAGGCATCGCGTTTGCCGCCTTTGTATTCAAGCACTGAGCGTCTTGGACTGTTCCCGTTACGAGCAGTACCAACTGTTTTGCCGACTCATTATCCATCGCAAGTGGTGAACATCGTTCGATAAACTGTCGGAGGGCTGTGCTGTGTGCGTTGTTCGACGATATCTCCTTCGTATCTTTACATTTTCTTACCAGAGTTCCCTGAATCAGATTTTGATAAGAGTTAGAAAGAATTCTTCTTACTTCCGTTCAGGAATATTCATTCCCCTGTTATTAATCATAAGTAGGCATGGGCATATTGCCAATCATTGGCAGTCGATTGGCAATGCAGTTTGTTATAACACCATCTTTAAAGTCAAGAAGGCCTAGAATTCAAAATCCAAGTCAATTGCATTGCCAAACGACTGCCGATGCTATTGGCAATGGAAAAGAGGCATTGCCAATCGACTGCCAATCATTGGCAATATGCCCATGCCTAATCATAAGTGTGTTCGAATTCCTAATTTCGAAAAAAACAGTGATATCATTATCTATTCAGTACCTTGGAACGTTCAAGTTCCGACTTCCGACTACAGTTTTGGTTCAATTTAGTACAACTGTGGTTGAAACATATAGAAACCACTCACCGCTTTGGCAACCATTTCTGCAGATGTATATTCCGTAGATACAATGTATTCGAGCAGCTCGAAGAATGATTGCTCTTTTGAGACGAGGTTGGTGAAGATTCTGAGGGCGCTGGTCAGCTGAATTCTCGATTTCGGATTTATAACTTTATGAGAATTACTATCTCACACCTTTTCCCCTAGAGAATATCGATTGGAGATAATGATAAAAAACCGATATCGAATGAAATCATCGCAAAAATCTATTTAATTTTTTTTTAAAACTAAACAAACCGATACTTTCCGGTGGATTGAAATTCGACACAAATAGATCCATTTTTCAATTTTTCGAAAAAAATCGAAAACTCACCTGTGCCTGATCCGGGAAAAAGTTGACCAACTTGTCGAGACGATCCAAAACTGCTGTAGATTTTTGCTCTTTGTCTAGATTCTCTCTTGAGATGATGTGCAAGAGCTCTCGAAGGAGCCGGCGTAGTTGCGACGATCGTCTGACCCATTCGTTGAATGCGCTGAATTTTAAATTGTTCTTTAGTCATATTGAGAAACACTTCACTGTTTTCACAAAAGAAGCTTTCAACAAAGGTTCTCTGTACGGTTTATCTTATCTTTCTCTTATAAACAACTGCGATTCATGACAAAAAGCCAACACTTGAGCTTTAGCGAGATTTCAGTTACAGGCATAAGTCTCGCGCCGAAGGCGTTATGATTTTCCTACATTCATGTCATGTAGGTCACCTAAATCACTCGCTGCTCAGCCTTTTCCGCAAAGCTTGATTTTTTTTTTCTTTTTTAAATTTTTTTGTTTTTTATTGACTATTATTGACTCTTGATTCCTATGATTTTTATTGACGATCATCGCTGGATGCTAATGTAGCTTATGTAACTTGTTACAGAAAAAAACAAAATCAGGTAAATCATCGTAAAAGATACGAAAAAACGCCAGAACCCAGCGAAAGGGACCTAGAAGAATGTTTTTTCTCAGAAATTGAAAAATTACCAGATTCCGACATTATTCAACCGTGAGTAGAGATCGGCCATGACTCTAACTTTCAGGGCTGGTGGGGATTTGTAAGAAATCACGTAGTGTTGGAAGTACCTTTCGATGGCTATCCTGCAATGTGTGTGAAATGACGTTGAACTACAAGGAGACAGCTGCAAGTATCGTATCTAACACTAATATTCCTGGTTACATCAGGTTCTTTTGTTGTTTACAAAAATCAATATTGATAATTTGATATAGATTGGGTTATGCCAATAAAATCAATGAATAAAAACTATTGTAAACCTATTTTCTCGTTTGAAAAATATAGTTCCATTTTTCAAAATATTCCATTTATAATGAGGCAACTAATTCAATTCATGAACAAAAATGATGATTAAAACATTGACTGAATTTCATTTACAAAATCATTGTGAACTTATGTTCTCGAAAAAAACCTTAATTCTAATAAATACCTGAACAGGTGAGATAACTATTCCGGAATATTGATCTATAATATCGATACAAAACTACTTTCGGAATCTTCGAAAACAAAGAAACCTGGTATCCTCCATTCCGGGAACTCCTGACAGATTGCTGAACACAGTGAGCGCTTTTTGTGGGATGATGTAGACAGATTCTCGTTCACTTTCCGTATACTTTCCCGTCTGATCGTTGCACACGACGTCGAACAAGCACAGCATGCTCTTGACTGCTTCTGATCGGACTTTCGGCTAAAAGTGGTGAATTGATATGGTGAGACACGAGCGTCGCGAGCTCATTAGAATGCGTTGGAGGAGAGTTTAAATTAATCGTTTGATACATCTTCCGCAGCCTTTCAACCAGGGGAATGTATCGGGAACAAAATTGAAACTGCCAGCTGTTTTTTACACTTTTAAAACAAAATTTTTACAAAAAATATAATTATACTTGCTAACTTGCTTCGATTGTAGAGTAAAAAAAGTGCTATCTTATTTTCTGATTTTGTTCAAATTGGAGAAAATGCTGTTATTTTTAATGTTAACAAGCACGCTTAGCCTCCCTTAGTTCCGGGTGGTTTTTTGAGGCAAGGTTTCCGCTGATTTCCTCTCTCCTTCGCCTTCTCTATCTCTAGCTCTCTCTCTCTCTCTTCGTTCCCAATCCGAATGCGACCTTAACTAATGCTAGCGTTGCTAGAACCAATGCACTAACACGCAATAACCCCCGCAGGCATAAGTAATCATGCAAACGGTGGGCACAAATTACGTCGTCGTCGACAACATCGTCGGTGACGTCGTCGAAAAATAGTTTTTCGAAAATTGATTTTTTTTTTCCGGATTCATAACAGAATCTGACGTCACTAAAGATGTCGTCGACGACGACCTCAGAATCGAATGTCAAATTCTAGTATGAATTCAGAAAAAAATTCAATTGTCAAAAAAAAGTTTTTTTCGACGACGTCGTCAGAATCGAATGTCAGATTCTAAAACGAATGCAGAAAAAAATTTCGACGACGTCGTCGGATTAAGATGTTACATCGGATTATAATTTCTTGAAGACGACATCACCGTAAGCAAAAATTCTGTCATCAGAACCATCTTTAACGTCAAGAAGACCTAGAAATCAAAATCCAAGTCAATTGCATTGGCAATCGACTGCCAATGATTGGCAACATGGCCATGCCGCGTCAACTTTTTCACAACCCCTCCTTCCCCCCCCCCCCCCCCCCCCCCACAAGAAAACCAAAAATCTTCACCCAAAAATTTGCCTCACGCAAGTGGGCGGGGCAAAGTGGTCGGAGGATTTGTCAATTAATAATATGATGATCACATTTGGTATATCTTTCATTTTATTCAGATTATGGTAACTGTTTTTTCTATTTTAAATCAGAAAACACCTAGCTAGAAAAATTTGATGCAATTCTGCCGTTTTTTTCCGAGAAACCCAACCTTCTTGTCTTTCATTTTCTCGGTGCACGCAACAATCAGACTCTCGCTGATCGACTCCAACCTTTCCGTGGCCACTGATCGGACGACATCCAGGACGGTTAATCGTATCGACTCATCGCTGTCGTGTACCAATCGTTCGAGGCATGCTGTAGGAAAATACATAATTGAAAAAATGAAAACTGCTAAAAACTCACGCAGAATCTGTCCTCTGACTGAAGGGTGCTTCAGAAGAATAATCGCGGAGTCTTTCGCACATTGTTCTCTGATCCTGACACTCAGATCTCGGAATCTATAATGAAAAAAGAAGTAGAGTTAAAAATTCATTTTTCCCGCGCGCTGCTGCGGGGCCGGCTCTTCCCAGTTTTCATATTCAAACATGTCCTCCACTTGACCCTTTCGGCTTTTCTATCTAATTTCACATTTTCTAAATTTAAAAAAACCTGTGAAGGTAAATGTTCCAGGTCTCGTCGTCTGCTGTGTATCCGAATTTACTTTGTGACGACTGTGCCATCTTGCCGACTAACGTGGTGACAAGAAGACGGTCTGTTTCGTCTTCTGACTGAAATTTTCATTCACCCGTGTTTATATAACTTAACATCGATTCTGAATTGATTTTAAAAAAAATCCCTTTTAAAAAATTTCTAGAAATATATTTCATAAAGTTGGATCTGATCTTTTTTTTTCAATTTTTCACATTCTGTTTCAGAGTATGAAGCATTTTTTGTTGAAAAAAAAGACCAGTTCATCCTAAGCAATTTTCATGAAAACAACTTTTTTCATTTTTTTCAACGAATAAAAATCAGAAGACATTTTCCGAATCTGAAATAAAACTTACGCGGAGCAGTGTCGGCAGGAATCGGAAGGTGGTGCTGACCAATTCTCTCGATATCGCGTGCAGTTCTTTGATCAAATCATACAGCGGTGCCTTCTTCTGTCCGGTCATGAGGAATTCAGTCGGCAGATGACCGTTGACCAGTGACTGCTCCAAAACTGCGTGAATCGACGGTTCCAGGTGGCTTTGGCTTTTTTTGACGATGAAGTAGGCGATTTCGTTGGAATCTGGTGAGTTTGCCTGAAGGGGTCAGGATTAAAATGAACATCTTCAGATTCTCAAAATTGGAATTTTTAAACTTTTTCATGACTTCGATAACTTCTGTTGATATGAAATGATTTCGATCCTAAAAGGACTGAAGATTTCATATGCGGGAAGTAAAGGTATAACATTTTTTGAAAGCATTGAAAAACCTTCTGGGGACTGATGAGGTAGAAGAATAGGGCGTCTAGGACAGGGTTCATCACATTATCCATGGACCAGATTGTCTTCGTGGCAAGTTGTATGAGCCAATTCTTGACCTTCTCCTGTGTGTCTTGTTTTTCACCTTCCTCAGGTGCTAGCGGTCCATTATCGCTAATCTCGCTTGTGTCTCTGCGAACTTTACCTGGGCCTTTCTTCTTCCAGCCTGAAAAAAAGATGTAGTTCGAGACGTTATTAATTAGGTCAGTTACTGATTTCGTTCTAATAAAGCCGCACGACTTGTTTCGTGTTTAATATACTTTTCTGGAGCTACACCCGAAATTAGTCTTGCAAAAATGTGGGCGGAGCGAAGAAGGCGGTCCTTTCGCTTGACCTGATTTTCGACCGAATAAAAATAACCTAATAAAATGATTCTCTTTCAAAACTTATTTTGTCGACAATTCTGGCTTAAACTACAAAGTTTAAGATAATGCGTTTATTTCTAAAGCTCACCGTTGCCATTAGGAATAAACAAAATGGTCTTTATAAGATTTTTGTAGATCAATTCAGAGTCTTCATGCATTTCATTCGCGATGTTCATCATCTCGGTAGCGTTGACCAACTGGAATGGAATGTATGCAAACTGGATGGTTTTAAAAGGATCACCTCAAGAAGATAATGATATCTTTTGAACATCGGATGGTCTGTTTTAACCTCGGCGAGGCCTTTCAAAGCTCTGATGATGACGAGTAACGGTTCCTATTTAAACAAATAATAACTCAGTGAAAAATTTATTTTACCTTCAGCTTTTTCGTGTCTGTTACTGGGAGTTCTGGAGAGAAAATTCGGATAATGTTGGCTAAACAGCATGCCAAATAGATCTGAAATTACTCGAATTTTAATTTATCCGCCGTGTTCCAGGATGTTTCATTTCTTTGTTTCTACGTCCTGATCAAAAACAACGACCAACTACAAATGCCTAAAGACAGGTATGAAAAACTTTTAACGAAACAGTAATCTGAATCATGAATCATTTACATGTAAGCTTACAAAGAGCAAAATTTTTTTCGTAATTACCTGGTTCAAATCAAATCTTAGCTTTGTACCTAACTAGTGCTTTAAACCTTACCTAAGCCTAAAATTCGAGGTGTCCACAACTATATATCGCGATAAATGAAAAATGATTCATGATTCAGATGACTGTTCCGTTATAAATCTTCGTTTTTAGGCTTAGGTTGAACCGTAAGCTGACCCAAACCTAATTCAATTGACTGTTTCGTTATAAATAGTATGAAAAACGTACAATCACGTCTTTGTTGGCGTTCAAAACAAAACACCCATCTGACAAATGAGCGAAAAGCTTCTGGTATCTGTTCGGCTCGTTCACCACTTGGTTTGAATCAGCTTCCGTTAGAGCGTCAGACAGTGCCTGAAATTGTTACTATTCCTGGAAGTTTAATATCACTGAAACCTTTAACCTCTTGATGAGTTCATTGTTGTTCGACGACTTCGGTATGGGTTGACAGTCCGGCGGATAGTCTATCTCTTTTGACGTCATGTTTGAGACTCTCTATTTGTCTGAATGCGGAAAATTTTGAAGAAAATTTGAAAAAAAGGATTTGCTTATGTTCAAAAAGGCGGTCCCAACCTTACCTAAGCCTAGAAAAAAGGTGATCTGCCCGTGTAGGTATTCAGTAAATCGCATCCCGTTTTGTTCAAACGTTCATAACTTTGCTCGGCTTACATTTAGGTAAGGTTGGGACCCCCTGTTTGAACATGAGCTAAGCCTACAAATATTGTTGCTTGAGATACACAGAAAATTGGGGTCCCACCTTTACCTAAGCTTAGGAAAATAGGTGGCCTGGAGGTATCCGTGTTTTTTGAAATGCCAAAAAAGAGATGTTCACGATAATGCACGCCACGATTTTTCACGTTTGAAAAAAACGGGATGCGACGATTTCGGCAAATTTTTCTCACTATAAACTCAGGGAAAGCGTTCGGTGTCTGTATGGATTAAATCGGTGTCCGTATGGATTCGCTTGGTTATGAAAATATTACCGATTTGGACACCGATTGAAATCATACAGACACCGATTGAATCCATACAGACACCGACAAAACATACAGACACCGATTGAATCCATACAGACACCGATTGAATCCATGCAGACACCGTTTTCGCCCATACAGACACCGAATTTAATACGCACACTCTTTTCTATATATTAGTACTCTAATATATCAAAATACATATAACACAATCAAATAATAACTTTTATTGAAAATACATCATAAAAATGTGACTTTCTTCGTTTCCGACCATTCCAATTCGACCAAGCACTTGCAAGCATCCATCCCAGTACTCATTATCTTCTCTGGCTCGTTCATGGTTCTGCTCCATGTTCTGGACTGGTTGTTCCTCGAGCTTGAAGAACATCTTTTCCTGAAAATTAATCAATATATGACTGGTTACATTAGTGGGTACTAGTTGCAAGTCAAACGAGCGAACTTAAACTCAACTACACCAGTGCGCCGAGAGCTTAATCTACGTTGCAAAAAAAATACGTACTCATGCGAAAAAATACGTACTCACTTCTACTTCCTCTGACTTCGGTTGGTTCCAACTTCAGTGGTATTGGCTTCAATTGAAAACTTTCCAGCTTCTCGCGGCTATGCTCCTGGTCGCAACTTGGCTCCAGTCTTGACCCGGGAGCCCGAGGTCGACTTTGTCGTTTTCCCGAATAGACCAGAGACGGGGTTGGTTTGGCCTAAAATTTGAAGGTGTAGTCAACGTATCGAGTCGATTCGAGTTACAATAGAAAATCAAGTTCGAAAAAGAATCCAACTTACATTTAATTTTCCTCCAATGCCATGTGTCATGTCCCAGCTCAGAAACTTTGAAGATGGTCGTCGGATGTATCCTTCGTCACGAATGATGCAAGAATATCTGAGACATGTTTCGTAATCGACGTCCAACGTATTCTCTGAGTGTTAGGATTCTTTTTTTATTTGTTCTCAGCACATGGTCTGATAAGCTCTCCGGAACTCCTAACTCTCAATCAGAAAATACTTACTTCTTCAGTTACTTCAGAGATCCATTGTTCGCGTTGTCATGTGACTCAATTTTACAACAAAAATTAAATGGAATTTCAGCTTGACAAATAAAACTCACGGTAACTTCCTCGTGTGAATCTCTAGTCTGAATGTCGTGAGCCGTTTTCATTGATACTGAGTCCCTGCTCACCATTGACCGAGATTGATACGGTCTTTCATTGAGATCGACCCTATAAGAATGAATACTTCAATTGTACTGAAATGAACATGATGCTGGATGTCGTTGCAAACGTATTAGATGCAAAATAAGTGAAATATTCATCAAAGTACCTTCTGACAGGTATAATATTTTCAAAATTGAAGTTTATTCTATTTTGGGACTAAAAGTGTTCAGAAACAGGGTGAATTGCATTTTCGAACGGAAAAGATGACAGGAAATGTTTCTAAACGTGCAAAACAGTAACGATAAGCTACAATAAAGCTAAACAAGGCTACTTAGATGAGCAAATAGGAGAACGTAGGCCTAAAAAGGAAAATAAAAACACGTTTGAAGTAAAGTGCAAAGGAGCACACATACACTTGCCACGCCTATATAGGCACCGTTTTCAAAAACGGTGTCCGAATGGATCCATACAGACGCCGATTTCTTGCTGTTTGCAAACGGTGTCCGAATGGATTCATACAGACGCCGATTTCTTGCTGTTTGCAAACGGTGTCCGAATGGATTCATACAGATACCGTTTCAACCAATATGGATACCAGAATCCATACAGACACCGAACGATTTCGCAGAGAAAATTCTTAAATTCATAATTTACACGGGTTTTCAAGACTTAGATCTTCACAAAAGTTGCTTTCCCAACCTTACCTGAGCTTATTATAAGAGTAAATTACGGTTGGCTGCAGATTGCAGACCGAGATTACGACATGACGCGAGATTTACATGGTGAAAATTGAGAAAAATGAGCCAAAATCGCTACATGATGCGATTACCTTTTATAATAAGCTCAGCTGAGGTTCGGAAAACGACTTTCGTGAAGGTCCGACTTTGGTAACGCATGTTAACTAAGAAAAAAAGAAAACGTCCGGCCAAATATTAGACAAAATCTGTTTTTCGAAATTCCGTGTGCAAGTTACCGTCAAGGTGCGGCACAGTAGGCGCCTGTGCGACGAGATGTTTTATCGATTTTTTAAAACTTCAGCGCAGATGAATTTCCGACAGTTTCTAGCTCAATTTGCATCTCACATTCATTTAAAACTGAAACCAAGGTACTTTTTTCTTACGTTCCCGCGTTTAAGAATGATATTATCATGAATTACGATAAATTCAGTTCATTTTTCGAAAAATTGGTAGAAGTTCACACATTTTTATTTTAATACATGATATGAATCTGAAGTGAGAGTAAGAGGAGAGCACATATCTAGCAAAAAGTCTAACCGATTTCAAATTCGCGGCAGTCGCATTTTTGTAAACTGAGTACGGTAGGGTCGGGACTCTCACAACGAACAGTTAGATCTTTGTGGATTTAAATTATTATTCTTACTTTCAGTCCATTGAAATTAAAGGCGCATTACTTAATCGTTCATGTTTTTCGAAGCGAAACTGCTACGGTAACTAAGAAACCGATTTACGGAGGTCAGACTTTTTTACAGGTAGAGGAAGATATGTGGGAGAGATAATGAAGCTCGAGCCATTTAAACGAGAAAAAACAATTTTGAATTCGCTGAACACGATATTTCACTTGACATTGCCTGATTTCATTATTACACTTTTCAAATCCATACTTCTTCTTCTTTTCTATGCACTTTTCTAACGAATTTCAACAGTGACGGTTGATTGCTTGCACAGAAAATAATATAACCAACATCATTGTTGTCGTTTCTGCCCTTTAAATCATTTTTCCTTTGAGTTTGGGCTGAAGAACAATATTTAATTTCATTTTTAGAAGAATGCAACGTCTGAAGACCGACCAAAGATCCAAAATCAAGCAGTTCGTCTCATATACAAGAGCTCCAGAACATGTAGGATTTCTATGTGGAAATTTTCATGGTTACATTCAGGTTGCACATAATTTCTTGACGAAAGCCAACTGGAACTTGGAGTACGCTGCTCAATTGTACTATGATAATCCAAGGTTAATTTTAGTAAATGTACAAAGTTTTGAAACGGATATATTCTGTGATGTGGAAAATATGAAAATCATCCAGGTTATTCGACCATGTCTCCTCGTCGTCCATAGACAAGCGAAAGTTGGAAGCAATCTTCAACCGGTATGCTGGAAATCCACAGGATAATCTGGGAGCGGATAGGATGGGTCCTCATGGGGTCTTTCACCTTCTTAATGATCTCTGCTATGAACCAACGGATAGAAAAGTTCTGATTTTGGCCTGCAAACTCAAGGTTTTTTTTTTAATTACAGAGGCGTTTTTTGTCAAAATAAGAATCCGCCCATGTTTCGACTTTCAGGCACAAACGCAGTGTGAATTCACGGCGGATGAATGGAATCTAGGTCTTACCGCCTTGAAAGCAGACTCAATCGAAAAGCTTCGCGAAAGACTCGACCAAATAAACAGCGAAATCGACCTCGACAAGCAGAAGTTTAGAGAGCTCTACGTGTTTACCTTTACTTATGGCAAACAGGTTAGTTTTTTATCTCTTTTCTTTAGAATTTACTGATATATATTGTATTCAGAAATATTATGGTTTGACTGTCTCATACTATATTTTTCCTTTCCAGAGCAGTCAACGTAACCTGGACATCGAAACTGCCCTTCAATACTGGCAAATTCTCCTCGGTGATCGGTTCCCAATCCTTGTGAAATGGGAAAAATTCCTCAAAGATCAGAATATTCAGGTTATTTTTAGCTCCTTTCTCTAACATTTTTGCTTTGAAATCAGAAAAGGAAATGATACTTTCAAATTTCTGTTCAAAGCTCCAGAATCTTGTTTGGCATTCTCAAGGACTTTTCCAGTATGCCATGTTTCGCCTGAAAATTTGTACTATGAAAAAAGAGTGATCATTCACAGAAAAAGAGGAAATGATCACAGCTAAAGTAGATTTTTTGAGCTGTTAGAAAAGTTATTGAAAATGAGAACCATGGGTATAGAAAGTAGAAATTTTTCCATTACAATGGATTTTAGGTAATTTCCCGAGATACATGGAACTTGCTGCTCGATTTCCTGCATATGATCAAGCCAGACCTGTCAGACTACGATGATGATGGTGCCTGGCCAGTGCTGCTGGATCAGTTCGTTGAGTGGGCAAGAGACGCCTACGGACTGCCGAAGCCGACCGACTCGGGTGTTGAAGAAAGTGCTCCGAACTATTCGTCCACTTACTATTAGGTTTTTTCTTAACATAATTCATGAAAGCATAGTCACTTTGAACTGACTTTTAAGAAAATTGCCGCATTGCTAAAATAGAGCTGAAATGTTCATCAGAGTACCAAATATAGCGTTGCAGCCACACTACCTTTTGAGCGTAGCAAAAAATTTCTTGTTAGCCATTAGAATTGCACGGAAGTAAAATTTTTCAAAACGGAAGTGAAATTTTTTTCACGGAAGTCGGAAGTAGATTTTTTCAACGGTAGTCGGGAGTGCAAAAAAGGTTTTTTTTAAAAAAAAACACAGATATATTGTATATCCGCGCATTCTCAACAGGTGATAGGTCAATTCCAGACTGAGTAGAAACGATTTCACGGTTTTTTCGTCATTTTTCACAAAAAATTTTTTGGCGAAAGTCGGAGGTAGAATTTGTTAAACGGAAGTCGGAGGTGAAATTTTTCTCACGGAAGTCGGAAGTGAAAATAGGGCGGAAGTCGGAATTCCGTGCAACTCTGGTAGCCATCTCAGTTTTTCCAAAAAAAAAAACAAAAAATGAGAGAATCCATTTTTCGAACTCGTATGTAATTTTTATTTTTGCGAAGTCTGCTCAAAATTTAAAACTAACCTTGGATTAGTTTTAATATCTCGTGAATTATGATAGAATTATTTCAGAAAACATCCATGATCAGTTCACAAACGGAAAAGGTGAACTTTCTGATACCAACTGTATAGAGTATTATGTTTCGGCCCAGAAATTTTTTCCTCAACGTTGTATTACATTCATTTTTACCCACCATCTCGTCAGGTAGATTTCTGAGTTTCAGAAAGCTTTACTGGCGATTTTTAATTTTGCCTTATCCGGGAGATGACTGTAAAATTATGAAAACTGGCGGAAGGGGGTTTTTTTGGAATTGTTGAGTAGGGTAGTGGAAAATTCTCCTGCTCATAGTTATTGGTGGGAATTGTTCGATCTCTTGAATCACATTTTTTGACGATTCTGAGTTTTTGTTATGGACACATCTTCTATAAAAATTTTCATTCATAAATCTCAAATTTGGGTAATTAAATACCTGCTTTTCCATTTTTTTTCCAATTTTCAAGCCGTAACCAGAGTTTTGTCCGAAAATTTTCCCATTTCTCAATAGTATGTCAGTTTCAGACATCTCCTGCCCAAATCGCCTTAATTTTTCCGAATTCAACTCCCTTTTAGTGTTCTCCACATTGTAAAAAGCTCATATTTCGAATCTATTCCTAGGGTATTTTTGTGTTAATTTCTAAGTGTATCCCCGTTCAATTCTACTGCTGTCCGCGTTGTGTGTCTAATAAACAATTTGTATTTCATGCTTGAATTCTGCAGATTTAATGGTCACTGAACCGATGATTATCTTTGATTTTTGTCTCGAAATTTTGATTTGTATGATTTTGCCTCCTCTCGTCTGAATCTCTCATTCCTCCCACTCGATCACTTTGAAGGCCAACTTACTCTGTCTCTATCTATCTCTCTCTCCCTCTCTCTCTCCCCTCTCTCTCTCTCCCTCTCTCTCTCTCTCTCTCTCTCTCTCTCTCTCTCTCTCTCTCTCTCTCTGTCTCTCCCCCCTCTCTCTCTATCTCTCTCCCTCTATCCTTCCCCCCCTCTCTCTATCTCTCCCTCACTCCAACTATTTCAAGACGTATGACAACTTCGAATGGGACATCAAAACCAACAAGCCGACCCAAAACAATTGGCCCTGGCCTCTACACCACTAGTCTAGTCTACATAGCCATCCAGGTGAAATCGTGTCCCAGTAAAACATGAAACATGACTTTTCAGATTGGATTCGTCTCTTTCCTCTCATCGTATTACGACTTTGGCGTTAGGAATGCGACGTTTCTGGCAATGGATTTGTTGGAACAGGTATTTTTGAGTGTTCACATAGGAAAATACGAGCTGAAGATCTGCAAGGCTTGTTTCTGTCGGAAAACTAACTGTTTCGCCCCGAAGTTGAACATTTAACAAATGAAACTCGTTTTGAAGTTCTGATTACAGTGTGATTATACAAAAGGAGCCATCGATTGGATGTCAGATTCTTGGAAAGAAACACGAGAAAACATGAAGATACCGTCGAGAAAGGCTGAGGATATCAAGGTCACAGTTTATTTCCCTCTTTCTCTCTCCCTCTCTCAGTCTTCCTCTCTCTCTCTCTCTCTCTCCCTTTCTCATCCTCCTCCTTCAGGCAGTAGAAGCCGAAGTCAACATTGAAGATGGAAAACAAGTTTTAACACCGGAACAATTAAAGTTTTTCGATGGATCGAGACCGTCGAAGTGCGTTTTTCAATGTTTTTTTTAAATTGAAATACCAATTAAAGTTTCCCGATTTGAAATATTCCAGGCCAGTATACCTTGCGATCCTAGGCCGTGTCTACAATGTGAACAAGGGAAAGAAGCATTATGGCGTCGGAGGATCTTACCATTTTTTCGCAGGTGATTTTTCTGAGCAATATCATAAGAGAAAATATGTTTATTTCTATAGTGAAATTTATTAAGTAAGAAAAAAGTAAACTTGACAAAATGGGCCTTGATAGTGACAAATCACAAGTTTTGCTTCATCTCAGCGTTGCGGTTGTGTGTTCCGGTCCGGGTTTTCGTAATCTTAAAATATTTTGCAGGTAGAGACGCGACTCGCGCTTTTGTCACAGGAGACTTTACCGAAAAAGGATTGGTTGATGATACAGAGGGATTGTCAGAGGAGGATATGCTAGGTGATTTTTGTTACCGTAATCTAGTACTGTAAAAAAGTTGTGATTTTGTTTCCGGTCGATGAGGTATTTAGTTAATCGCATCCCGTTTTTTTCCGTTGGAGAAAAAACGGGATGCGATGAGACGTATAGAAATAGGATAAGTTTCATTGATTCAAAAAACGTATGGACATTTTCTTGGTTTTATCAAAAATATGAAGATGATTGAAAATTTTTCGTATTTCCAAAACGAAGTGTGTGAAAATGAACTTATTTATTGAAAACTTTGAATTATTCATTTAAGGTATCCGAGATTGGCTCTCATTTTACGAGAAAGATTACAAGCTGGTAGGAGTAGTGACTGGTATCTACTATGATGCTGAAGGAAATCCTACTCAAGAACTCGAAAATGTATGTTATTCATCAAGAGTTGACCATTTTCAATCCATTTCGTTCAGGTTCTCGCAAGGATAGAGAAAGCCAACGAGTTCAGGAAAATGAAGTCGGCAGAGACGGAGGTTCGTGATAAATCGATAAAAATAATCAATAATCATCTTCCCAGGTGTTCCCGCCGTGTAACAGTGAGTGGCATCAAAAGACGGGCGGTCGTGTTTGGTGCTCGACGAAGAGCGGTGGAGTGAACAGAGAGTGGGCTGGAGTGCCGAGGTGAGTTGGACAGAGGAGTGAGAGAGAGAGAGAACGAGAGAGAGCGAGAGAGAGAGAAAGAGGGAGAGGAATAGATAGATAGATAGATAAATAGATAAGATGATAATTCCAGAGTCATCATGGATCCAACAAGCAAGCAGAAGCGGTGCGCGTGCGTCAAAAACTTCGGTCCTGGGTTGTCTGGAGCGGATGCGGTGAAAAAGTCATCAAACAGAGGAGACCTTGATCATCCGCATTTGACGGTTAGCTTTCTACTTTTGTGAAAATTATACCCAATCGAAAATATGTTTTAAACTACTCGAGGTTTATGATTGAAAATACGTTCTGATCGATACCTCGATTCGAATCGTGGAAAGTTTCGTTGGTTATCCTCTCTGAATCTGTAAGTTGTGTGCAGGCGATTGTGGATCAATATGCACATTTCATAAAAAAAAGTGGCCATCTGTTGATTGATTCCTAAATCTTCCATATTCACTGGTTCAAAACAATTCCAACATTTCAGCAGTACCCAAAGTGTTCACCCAATGCCAACAGCTGCAAACTACTGGACAAGGATTGACCTGGTGATTTTTTTTCAATAGAAAAACTGACATTAACCATCTACTATTGGCATTTTGTCATAATTTACACAATTCTACTTAACTCCACCCCAACGATTCTTTCACACCGCCCCTCATTTTATTCCATGTAAAATATCGGTTTTGCTTTTAACACTCGAAAGTCTTTTTGTCGCCTGCCGGTATACCACGGTGTAACACTTTCGACCATTCCAAGTGGGCGGGACAACCAACGATGGCCGGTCAAAAATCGCTTAGTTGCAAAATTTTCAACTACATTTTCGATATCAATACTGGTTAGTCTCCTTGAAATATCTTACAATAACTTCTCAAACAATTTTCTTGTTCATTAAGGACTAAAATTGAGCTGAATACATAGAACAAATGGGTAAAAACACCAATAGACAGATGCAAAGCGGTCATCCGGAGCGAAAAATTGAATCTATTGATTTGGGTCGACTGTCCCCCCCCTAGATTTTTTGATTTCGGTACACCGTGTGAACCCTAGCAAACGGTGGAGTATGACGAAATCATTCACTTCTCCCCGTAATGTCGCCGTTTCATAGGGTATACCGACTGGCAACAAAACGACTATGGAGCTAGTTCAGTGTAGTTACTTTTTCATGGTCGATGGACAGTTTTTGGATCTTCTTATTGTAACCGATCAATCTCAGTGAAAGTACTATAGGATAGCACACTCCGCAGAACTGTATGATGAATAGAGATTAATAGACATTTACGAAGTACCTTGTGAATCTAGTTCGTGTGCCTTACTCATAATTACAATCTCTCGGTAATAAATTTTACTTTTCAAAAATCTTACAATGAATATTTACATGAGATCACTTAGGGAGTACCCGTGGGAAGTCGGTTGTTGGCACCAATGTTAGTTTTGAGAGAATCGTACAAGAAAAATGAGGATATGACTATGGTAAAAGTTCAAAAAAAATGGAAGAAGGTGAAAAAAAACTTTTCAAAATCGTCCGAAAAAAAAAATTTCAAAACTTTTTTTTCAAAACCATGCTCGACTATAAAAATACGACCTACGTCATCCTATCTTTGGTGCAAAGATAACAATGAGTGATTTAGGCTCTTCGTGTTATTTAAATGAAGCAAGTCTCGATTTTGAACTCGAAACCCCTATGTCATCCTATCTTATCTGAAGGTGGGTCTGCTACCCCACGAGTCGATGTGGGTTCTGCTTCCGCATGATTCGTTGTTGGTCTCTGTTCAGTAAACCTCACATTAATCTTCCTAACGCCTCAGGCTAAACCGAATCATCGAATGGAAACCATTCCGCGCCTTTGGTGCGGTATTTGCACCTAGCGGCGCAAGCAACTCACGTAATTCTCTCGAAACGGGCGACAACGTACGGTTGTGCAAAAGTGACCAGGTAGTTGACGGGATTCGAACACGCGACGAGCGAGTACTATAACATAATAAGCCTTGACGGTGCTTATATGTCATGAAGTCTCAACATGTCTGTGGTAACCTTTATTGTCGACAAGGTTAGCGTCTGTGAGACACCTCGCGGCGTCTGCACAGAGACATGGAATGATCAGGGCCAAGATCACAAGGGGGCGTGCACCAGGTGTTTACATCCAAAAGGTCATAGTCATGAGAGGGTTTGATACACAGGGTGATCAGATGTTATAGTACAAATCTTTTGCACGAAATTTTGTGGCGACCGTTTGCGTGAGTAGTCATGCCTACAGGCGGCTAAGCGTGGTGATGCATTGGTTCTAGCAACACTAGCATCAGTTATCCTCATTTTCGGATTAGAAAAAGAGAGGTAGGAAGAGAGGGATAAATAGCAGGAAAATTTTTTACCTTCAAAAACTCTGTTTTCTACCAAAACGTCTGAATTTCTCATTGTTCAAAGAATAAAAGGGGAAAATGCCCCGAGCGTTTCGAGAGAATTACGTGAGTTGCTTGCGCCGGTAGGTGCAAATACCGCACCAAAGGCGCGGAATGGTTACCATTCGATGATTCGGTTTAGCCTGAGGCGCTAGGATGGTTTCCATTTGTTCCTCGATTTTCGCCTCGAATAGAATTTCACACATTCAGTTGCGCAGCACATATATCGCTAGAAGCATGACCGTTTTCAAACGCGCTCTAATCTCAATTTTGCAGAATGAGTACGGTAACTCTCAAAACGAACAGTTAGATCTTTGTGGATTTAAATTATTTTTGTTACTTACAGTTCATTAAAATTAAAGGCGCATCACTTAATCGTTCTTGTGTTTCAAGGCAAAACTGCTACAGTACTAAGTACCCGATTTACGGAGGCCAGATTTTTTTGCAGGTAGAGGAAGCTATGTGCGCAGGAATGGTTTCCATTCGATGATTCGGTTTAGCCTGAGGCGCTAGGATGGTTTCCATTCGTTCCTCAATTTTCGCCTCGAATAGAATTTCACAAATTCAGTTGCGCCGGAATGGTTTCCATTCGATGCTTCGGTTTAGCCTGAGGCGTTAGGAAGATTAATGTGAGGTTTCCTGAACAGACCCCAACAACGACTCGTGCGGACGCAGAACCCACATCGACTCGTGGGGTAGCAGACCCACCCTCAGATAAGATATGATGAAATAGGGGTTTCGAGTTCAGAATCGAGACTTGCTTCATTGAAACGTAAGTTTCCAACTCGAAAAAAATGTACAAATAATAACATTTCATTTCGGAAGTATAAAAAGGAAATAAATAAACAATAAAAAGGTAACGTTCAAAAAAATCGTTTTGATTGTGATATGAAAAATGCGGTATGATTGTGATATGACAAGTTCTCTGTGGATGGAAGTGAACGCGGCAGGAGCGAACACTGTGGGTTTCAAGTCTTGGAGTCTGAAAAGTGTGTATTGGTTTTTGATAGAAAACATCTTTTAACAATTACCTGATGTTGGCTATATTTTTACGATATCTGAGCTATTTCTCCATTTTCACTTTTTCTTTTTCGAGTTTTTCGAAAAGCATCATCCGACACGTCCGCAGATTGTTTGGTAATTGACGTTCGCAGTAATGGTCACTATCATCGGCGATATTCCATCCGGCGTCTCCTCGGACCCACGGCCGATAATGACCATTTGATGTTGCAGCTGCAGTGTCGGGTTTCAGGTATTGCACGACACTTTTAGCGGCAAAATTTGGACCTGTATTAGGCTCACAATGTTAACTATGCATTTGAAAAAAATACAACGTAAAGTAAACTAGTTATCATGACTCACCGTCCTGCACAATTCGCATAGCCCTGGCGTTGACACCAGTGACCCCCATCTTGTTGCTTCTCGGCACACCCTCTGAGGAGTCGTAGTGGTCTAGGGCAACCAGCAAGAAGTCGGGTGCTTGTGGCATGTGTAGTGTAGCTTCAGCAATTGTGCTTCCACACTGAGCACATACATCTTTCTGTTCGACCGACACCATCAGCTTCTCCATACTTCCTCTCGCATTACTCTCTCCTCCCACAAGTAACTGAAATGTGAAATTGTAATTTTAGTTGTGAAACGTGACAATTAATAATATGTTGCAAAAAGTAGTCAAAAACCCACTAGAAGCTCAAAGGATTTCGAGTCGTCCGTTGACTCACAACCTGCCTGGCACTTCTTCTTGATGAGCAGCGAAGTTTGGAACGCATTTTGCATGGCGCCACCGGCCTTTTCGAGAAATCGGCTAACGGCTTCTTCGCAATCTTCTTGCCGATTTCCAGTGAATCCGAGCATCGCTCGCAGCGCACTCACATCTTTTGTCTCAGGTACTCGAAGAAGTTCAGCAATGACTGGTACGTTTTGATTGCTGACCAACAGTGAGCGTAGCTTTTGTGAAGAAAGCAGCAAGTTAACCGCCGAGTTCATGAAACACTCGGTTCCACTTCGGTTTGGTAGAAGAAGTAGATTACTTTTGACCTGAAATAAATTTTTTATGAAGAATACAAATTGAAAAAAATTTACTTACCGTTGGACTTGCTGATGTTGTCGTTATTGGTGCTGCTGGTAGTTTCATTACCGTTGGTGGTGGAGGTTGGAGTCGTTGTCTTTTCGGAGACGATGATACACATATCATGTCATCGTCATCTTTTTCATTGGCACCAGACATTGTCTGTGGAGATTGTCGTTTTTGATATTGTACAGTGGCGGCGGTGTGGCTCATCGGTGTCGGTATCTAAAAATTGTTCGATTTTATACTCCTGATCAAAAAATTCACGACATACCGCAGATGGAGGAGGTTGCGCTGTTTTTCTTTTCGCAGGGGGCTCATTGTCATCTTCTTCATTGTTACGGGAAAATGCTGCCATTCGACGGTTAAACAGTTGTTTTCTACGAGATATGGACGTCGCTTCGCCTTCAAAGTCGTCGTCGGTATCCTCTACCTCAATCGTCGACACTTGTGACGCTGATGACAACGGAAACGGTCGTCGTCGACAAAGTGTGACCGGTACGATGGTGTTTGGCGTCGCAGTGTTGGTGATGGTATTGTTGCTGGTAGTAGTGATGGTGGAAAAAACAGCAGCAGCAGAGTTGCAAGGCGCAACATCAATTGCAGTCGTCGATTTGTTCTTCGTCTGTGCCCTTGGTGTTTTCCGCTTCGTCGTTGTCGTCGTCGTCGTCGTTGGTGTTGGACGACCGATGTTTTTGTTCTTCGACAAGACAAATGGTGGCTGGTCAAATGTAGTCAGACCAATTGACTGACGAAGTGCGTTGTACTTCTGAAAAAAGATATTAATCAAACTCAAACGTTAACGAAAACTTACCGTAAGTGATTTGCGATCACAAAACAACTTGTTCACATGCAGATCAACCAAGTGGAGTCCTTCAAGACTTCTGATCCGTGAGATAGCCACGAATCCTTGACCAGCGGCGAACAAGCGCCTCGTGCTGATCACTGCGTTTTTCAGTGTCAGCCCTTGGCACTTGTGAGCCGTGGCCGCGAATGCCATAACAATCGGAAATTGAAGCCTGGACTGTGTTCTGTCCTCACCGCATGGGAAAGTTGACACGACCTAGAATAAAAAGTTGTGATTTTGATAGAGCGAGGAGAGTGAAATGTGCCAAATACTCACTTTTTCGATTACAACCTCTTCGGCAAGGTTGTCGAATTTGACAAGGAGTGCAAACGAGATTTCGTTCTCATCCTTTTCAATTTTCTTCAAAATGCCAGTAGCTCCGTTCACCAAACCAGAGCTTGCCCGTATGTTGCGTCTCAACATCCCACGACCTCCTTCCGCAATTTGGAGACAGTAAGTGAGACCACCGACAATCTGGGCTGACTCACCGTCTTCACTACCAGTAGTTGCTTTTTTTGCCTATAACATGAGTACTATTACAACTGCTACTACAACTAGTTTAATCATACCTTTCTTGTTTGTGCAACGTTTCTGGAGCTATCAGTCGGTGGCTTTGTCAAGTCGTACTCAGATCGTTGGTATATTCTTTCGATCCGGGGTCTCTTGCGGCCTGGAGTCTTACGAATTCCATCTTCAGTGCTGCGGGTCTCCACGAATGAGTCCTCAGCCATCACGGTTACCACATTCATTGCTTTGTGAGCCATTACCGTTGCATTGAAGAGATCGACTTCAGCATTCGTCAAGAATATTGCCATTGCTAAGGGGTCTTCTTCCTGGAATTTTTGAAAATGTGGAATTTGTGCATAGATGTGCGAATATTACCTGTAACTTGACAAAGTAATTGGCCACATATTCTGGGACAGCGGACTCATCGTCTTCGGCGTCTGCTGTTGTCTTGTTGACTCGACCTAGCGTTTTTTTTTCGCAAACTTCTGGGTGTTCTTGATACAATGAGTGCGTCATCGTCGTCGTGGTCGTTTTATTGATTGGGGTCGACTGTTTCGCGCCTTTTTTGAAACTCCACCCCCCCCCTCGATTTTTTGATCTCGGTACACCGTGTGAACCCTAGCAAACGGTGGAGTATGACGAAATCATTCACTTCTCCCCGTAATGTCGCCGTTTCATAGGGTATACCGACTGGCAACAAAACGACTATGGAGCTAGTTCAGTGTAGTTACTTTTCATGGTCGATGGACAGTTTTTGGATCTTCTTATTGTAATCGATCAATCTCAGTGAAAGTTTTATAGGATAGCACACTCCGCAGAACTGTATGATGAATATACATTATTAGACATTTACGAAGTACCTTGTGAATCTAGTTCGTGTACCTTACTCAAAATTACAATCGCTCGGTAATAAATTTTACTTTTCAAAAATCTTACAATGAATATTTACATGAGATCACTTAGGGAGTACCCGTGGGAAGTCGGTTGTTGGCACCAATGTAAGTTTTGAGAGAATCGTACAAGAAAAATGAGGGGATGACTGTGGTAAAAGTTCAAAAACGATGATATTTTTTGCAATGGGAGGAGGCAAAAAAATTTCAAAATCGTCCGAAGAAATAGGAATATCAAAACCATGCTCGACTATAAAAATACGAACGATCGGTGTCATTTAATCTACATGAAAATGCGAATTGTATTTATTCAACTCGTGGATTGCAAATATACAAAAAATTAGTTTGGATTTCTATACTAATGCGTTAAAATGTATCTAAATTCATATCGGTAATATGTTTGTGAACGCTTTTCTGAGAAAAATTAGTCCCTAGCTTACTGTAGGAAAAATGACATCGTTCATATCTGTGGACAATAGGTCATTCGTGAAGACACCGAACATTTCCAGACCTAGCAAGGTTTCAATGTGATTGAAAACTTTAAAAAAAACTAACTAATTATGTCTTGCCATGACTCCTTTCGCGTAGTCGGCCCATCGATCTGCTGTTTTGGCCAAAATTTCATTGGGGTGAAGCAAATTGAGCCATCGTAGGAGGTAGACGTGCAGTACGTGGTAGTCCCATCTGAACACTTTCATTTGTGAAAATCGGTCTTCAACGTATTGGTTCATATAGGTTCAAGTACGCCTGTTTCGTCTTGAAAGTGATACACAATATCGTGTAGCAGGAGACCGGGCCACTCCGGAATGAAAAACTATTCGATGAACCATTTCATTTCTTTCAATAAAATTTGTTATCGATTCACTTCTATTTTTAAAATTTTAATTTTTAACAAAAAAAACAGAGTCTGAAACATTCTAATTTCGTTTTCTCTCAAAAAAAAAGTAATTTTCAGTTTACCAACGAAAAGTTGGACAGTCAAAAGTCAAAATTTCTCAAACTTCGTTAATTTACAGCTCTTTTTAGAGAAACTATGAGAATCTTTTAACAAAGCTCTTATTCATAGATGAGACAACTGGAAAAAAAATTCATTTTACATCCAAGTTGCAAAAGCTTTTTTGAGTTTCAAACTAATGTTAAACATTTCTCTAACTCTGATATTTTATTATTTTTGGACCTTATAAGAATGAAAATAAAAAACAAACCGCGCAATGTTTGGCGCCAAGTCTGCCGTTACATGTCGTAAGTCGTAGTATGATCCACTTCCAGTGTCGTAGATCGGCAGTATTGTAATCAGTGACTTCATTCCAGTTTCAAACATGATTTTGGCTTGCTCTGCTTTCTCTTGATATGTTGAGTTCAGATCTGAAACTGGATGATTTAAGTACCGTACTCTGCTAGGAAAAATGTTATACTCCGGTAAAAAAATAATGTAATTTAAAGGTGTCATAAGAATCTTTAAAGACCATTTAAATTTCTTTATGGCACCTTTAAATGCCATTATTTTTTTCCAAATGTTAATTGAAGACATCTGAGATATCTTTATGGCACCTTTGAATTCCATTCAAATATCAGGCGTTTCTGGGATGACTTCAAAGAGTATTTAAATGTACACTGGATGTCATTTAAAGATTAGACATTTCAAAAGTGAAGAATAGTAATCAATCACAATTAAATGTGCTATAAAAAGCATGGATGAACTTCAATTCAGACATAATCTTTAAATCACATTCATTATTTTCCGGAGTAATTCAGTTTTTCGATCAAATTAATAGCAGGGTTAGACGGTAGTAAAATTTTCCAAAACAGTATGAACTAGACCAAGTAGGTAAAAATGTAATTGTCTCTTTTCTCAAACTTGTTATTTTACAAATTTTTGACAATAAATTCATCCATCGAAAATGGATATTTTTAAAAAGAAATGAAATTGCAAAAATCACCTTGGCGATAACTAAAGACAGAGAAGTCGTAGAGTCCAATCAAGGAATACATGAATCCATTGAGAACGAAGACTCCTGGCACGGTCGGATACTCTTCATACCAATCGTTGCCGAACACTCTGTTGAGGACACCCTGGCCGGTTTCCGATGTCTGTAAGCCGTTGATGATCGTGCTCCATCAATGGAATACAGATTAATACACAATCTCAGAATTTCATCACTTCCATCGGTTATCAGCAATGTTCTTGCAACAAGGATAGAAGTGGCGTTACACACTGCGGCAACGCAGTTGAAAAGTGTAAGCAAGGAAAATCGATAGAAAAGATCAATTTTCAGTTACTGTAGTTCAAAAATTTTTACTTTTCCCACTTTTTTTCGGTCCCAGATTCACAATTCGTAACGCAAAAATGTTTGAAGTTGGTAAAACTATCGTTGGGAACAGTCCGCAACGTTCATTATGACGAGTGAACCATTTGTTAAAGTACAAACACTTTCGAAAATGAAAGCGGAGGTCGGCAAAGCGGTTGCGAAGCGGTTTTATTGTCTTATGCCTTTGCCGAGGTGTGCGTTATTTCATTGAGAAAAGCTCACCATCTGTAAAAGTCTCAACGCTTTGCAGGCCGCGTCAAGAAACTCCAGTTTCTGGAATTCGACATAGGCTCTTGTGAGAACTGACAGTGCATGTCCTTGGGACATAGCAGAGTGCCAACCCTCTTCCAACCTCAACGTTGATATGGTTCGTGGCGCCGGGACTGACCAGCCTCCCTGAATTTGTGCTACTACGGGGGTTAATTCTTACTGTAGGTTTCACGTATTACTCTAGGACAGTGAGAGATGTGTGATTTTTTTCAAGTTTCAAAAAAACTTAATACGAAAAAGTGTGCTGAATCGTTTGAATCAAAAATCATTTCCTTAGGCAAGCTTACAAGGTGAAATTTTTTGTGATAATCAAGTTTAAACTTTGATGAAATCTTAGTATTGTACCTAACTAGTGCTTTGAACCATACCTACCCCTAAAATTTGAAGTGTCGACAAAGAAAAATGAAAAAAGGATTCTTGATTCAAACGATTCAGTACACTTTTTCGTATTAAATTTCAAAAAATCTCAATAGAATGTTTAAAATTTGTGCTGTAAAAATAGGAATTTGAAAACATATGATTACTGTAACACTTACAGTAAACAGTTACAGTGAGAATTTGAGCATTGCTTAGGGCAAAAACTACTGTTATTGTGAAACACGAAAAATCTTACCATTTCATTCTGATTTTGAACCAGCCAGTCTGCAACCGAATAGAACGCAGTTTCATGCATTTCCGTGCTTTGGACAATTTTCTGTTTGATGGATACTTGCCCATGGAACTCGATGGTAAGTAGTTCGAGGCCTTCTGGAAACAAAACAGAGTATATAACTGATTCAAGTGAAACAAAACAAAAAAAAACTTACTATTTTTCAACAGATCCACCGCATCTTTTGATCTGTTTGCCAGTGTCGCCAACGCCTTCGAAGCGTCCACCAAGACATTCCGACTCACAGATTGCCATGTGATTGTGCTGTTCTCGCCC
Organism: Caenorhabditis parvicauda; assembly: GCA_963978915.1. Classification (NCBI taxonomy): domain Eukaryota; kingdom Metazoa; phylum Nematoda; class Chromadorea; order Rhabditida; family Rhabditidae; genus Caenorhabditis; species Caenorhabditis parvicauda. The sequence goes on from OZ022252.1 coordinate 12,416,696, forward strand.
ATGGCGTAGTTGAACACCATCTGAAATGGTGATATTACGTGGGAAATTGATATTCTGGCTCACCATTCCGGCTCCACGATGTTCTACTTCTTCCGCCCAGACACATTTCTCGTTGTCAGTGAAGATGTAGTTAAGGAGGAGGAGCTCCTTGGTTTCGGTTATCTGGAATTGATCGGTAGGACCTTTCGTGTTTGATATTTTAAGCCATTGTATTCTTGCTTTTTCAGTGCCGGGAATCGAAACTCGGGATCTAGACATTACAGACAAACAACCTCTATTCATTTGGTGAAAATGACTCGCCCCCTTGGATTCAACCGATTCTTGTGGCTATTGAATTCTTGATTTTTCAGTGTCAAAAGCTGACCTTCCAAGTGTTTCGCCAAACAATTATACCTATTGAATACTCGCGTTCCATTTCAAACTAAATGTTACCATCAGAGTTGCATGGAATTCCGCCCTTTTTTCATTTCCGACTTCCGTGAAAAAATTTCACTTCCGTCTTCCGACTTCCGTCTAACAAGTTCTACTTCCGACTTCCGTCAAAAATTTTTTTTCGTGAAAAATGACGAAAAAACCGTGAAATCGTTTTTACTCAGTCTGGTATTACCCTATCACCTGTTGAGAATGCGCGGATATACAATATCTCTGGGTTTTTCAACTTTTTTGCACTCCCGACTACCGTTGAAAAAATTCTATTCCGACTTCCGTCCTTTTTTCACTGTTGACTTCCGACTTCCGCGAACAAATTTCACTTCCGTCTTCCGACTTCCGTTTTGAAAAATTCTACCTCCGTGCAACTCTGGTAACCATAGAAAAACTCACCTTCGAGATGACCGAAAAAGACGTCATGTTAGGCAGCCATTCGAACCTCAGAACATGGAGTTCGGGGTCGTTGTTGAGATGCACGTAAGCTCCAGGAGTGGTCAACGAAGAATGCGATGAGATGTTGACAACCGGACCGAGTTTCTCATCTGTATAGAAGATCCGCTCGGTGGTATCCGCTGCACCGCCCGTCCCACTCCATTCACGACTAGCGGTTCCAACTGTGGTTGAACGAGTTACTGCGTCAGCTGAAATCGATTTTTTTTCTCTGGATTTTTGCACAATTCAAATTTCTACATGTCTGTACGAAATTAACTTTTCAAACTCATATCAAACCTCAAGTTCCTCTCGAACTCACAGGAACCTAACGCTTTCCTGATATATAATACTACTTTCGCGAAACTCTGGTAGAAACTTCGAGTATAGTCAACAAGAATAATAATTTCGCGATATCATAACAAACAAAACTTCTCACGTTTCTTCCATCGACTGTAATGCTCCAAGCCGTACTGGGCGATTTGTGTGACGTAGTAGTACGGTGTGGGTTTCCACTGGGTCGACATTGGGACGCCTGTAAGCAGCCCTGTTGTTGTTTCATTCAAAAAATTTTTCCCACCGTCTTTGCCGCTTATGCACCTCACTCTGGGACGTGCTTCAACATTGTAACCGGCGAAGAAGCCGAATGGACCGTCCACCTTGTACTCGCCCAAGGGTTCCTTGACTTTGGCGTAAGACGTAAACATGTCGAATCCCGCGTTTTCTGCAACAATCTTGTTGGAGAACTTGCTTTCGGTAGTTTCATGCTGGTTTTTAGAAAATCTTGAGAAAAAACTGTTTCAGAGAGAGAGAGAGAGGGAGGGAGAGAAACCTCACTTTTCCTATGGATCCCTGTCATCCCGAATCGATCTTTGATGTACGTGAACGGTATGAAAACTTCATGTTCGTTTCTGTAGCATGAGTATAGTTTCGAGTCTGCTGTACACTCAAAAGCTGTTATTTCAGGCTTCGTCGTTGTCTGAAAGATGTATGAACTTCATTTGTTCGAACTAAAAGGTTACCACTGGTTCATGTAGTGAATCTCTAGTGAAGACCAATCGACTATCCGAAGTTCTCTCATCGTGAGATACTGTCATCCACAGTACGAGTAGGAGACCGACCAGTAGACAAAACCATCGTAGGGAGAAACGGCCGCCCATATACTGAACAAGAATTGAAACCTAGCGAGAGAATCTCATTTCAGAATACTAACAAAAAAAATCTACCCGACAGAATAATAAGTACCCTACGTTGGAAAAGAATATTGCACAGAAACGTTTTGAATAAATTTGTTGTCCTCTTAATGATATGCACATATCTAGCAAAAAGTCTGACCGATTTCAAAGATTTCAAAAAATGAGTACGGTAGGAGTCAGGACTCTCACAACGAACAGTTAGATCTTTGTGGATTTAAATTATTATTCTTACTTTCAGCCCATTGAAATTAAAGGCGCATTACTTAATCGTTCTTGTGTTTCAGGGCGAAACTGCTACAGTACTAAGTGACCGATTTACGGAGGTCAGACTTTTTTACAGGTAGAGGAAGATATGTGTTTGTCAAACGACAACCAGAACGAATTATGACAAATAATGGTATTTTTACAGTCTTGTACGAATTCTAAAGATATATCGTATGTGATATTAAACACATCGGATTCCAACCACAACAAATATATATACGAAAAAATTTATTCACATGTTTTACCTGTACTAAACAACCATTGCGCTGAACCGAGATGCAAAAGCTTAGGAATTCGATATGCAGCGTTGGAAAATAAATAAATTTGGAGATTTCAGTTAGTCTTGGCAAGAACAACACAATAATGGTCAAAGAGTTGGTGAAGGAGCTCCATCTCATCAAGCATTTCCAGTGAGCGGATTCTTCAAGTGTTCATTGTTCACATTGAAATGTGAAATCTCACCTTTTAACTTCCGCTTGGTCTAGGAGCTTGTTGAAGACCTGGTTCATGTCATGGACCTCGACGTGACCGAAGCCAGCGTCTTTGAAGCTGAAACTTTTTACTAGATAAATTTTTTGCATCTACAAAAGCTTCATTGACTGTTCAAATTTTCACGACTTTTTCATTTCTTTTGAAGAAGAAATCTTTTTTTTCTTTGTTAATGTTAAAGGAATAGCTCCTGGTTACAATATACACTACTATGCAGGTAGCGATCCGAAAAACAAAACGAACCGACGAATCTGATTCTCCTCCGATGCGCACATGGTGAGCCCGTGTAGGTGAATACCTCTCTGTTCCAGATTCTCTTCCATCACTTTCGTGAAAGAATCGGATGTGCGGAACTGAAAGAAGAGTTACTGAATAAGAATTACATGAATACTTACTTGTTCGTAGTTCACAAACACGATATTCGAAAACCTATCGGCCAAAGACTTCAGGAGTTTCGAGCTGTCCTCTGCCGTCAGATAGATTAAAACACATCTGGAAGGGAACTTAAAATCATTCGTCGTTTCGAGAATTTTAGGTTCAGAGTCTACTTTCATGATTAAAATCCAATATCTTCAGACATAGGTCAAATCTCACTCAGAAATGACGATAGTAGGAACATTAGGATCGATTTGTGAGCTGTCGAACTTCTCTCCGAGCTCGTTCGTCTGGCGAAGATCAGCTCCAACAAGGTGATAGTTTCCAGCGTGAAGGTCAGCATGTTGTGATACGACAGCTAGAATTAAACATACTTAGTGTTTTCTTCCCTTAGAATAAATCTGATAACAATACTACAAATCATACGTTTCTCTGAGAAATATTCAGCGAGATTCGGCAGACCCGGTTTCATGATGTTTCTGATCTTTTTGGAGGTCACACTGGAAAAATCGACCTCGATGAACCGCTCGAAAGCAATTCCCGATTCCCTGAGACGCCAGAAAAGCGTGTCAAATCCGCAACCTAAAAGTGGTAGATGATTGTTAAAACGAAACTGAACCTAACCAAGACTGACGATTTGTGCCTTTCCATTGTGCGTGGTGATGAACTCCTTGACGTACTTCTCCACAATCTGGACCCTTGCCCAATAACCGATGGAAATTTCCGGGAAACGTGGTGGTTTCGCAGAGTTGGGGTTCACGAATCGCTGGATGAAATCGTCTTTCCAGTACCCTTTCTGAAGTGTTTATAATAAGATTGAGAACTCAGACATGCCAAAACGTTATTGTAACATACAAAGGAGACATTTTGTTCAAAATACTCACCTTGACAGCATGAAATTTGCACTGTGTAGCGTCGTCGTTAGTTTTTTGTACAGAGTAATCGTCTGATACCGAATTGGATCGCCTCCGGTGAGCTACAGTCTCGGCCATGAGATTATCGTTACTCACTGCTTCCAGGTCCATCTATAACACACCATTGAAATTAACTGAGCCCATGAAAACGTTGGAAGAAATTTAAAAAAAAAACAAAAATAAATTTGATGACCTAGGTTTTCTGTTGTCAATTTACGAATTATTTTTTTGTCATCTTAGGTCATCTAAAAATATTTATTTTTAAATTTTTTCTTCCAGCCTGGACTAGCTCAGAAACAATGTTTCTATTCGACAACTTCGGTGAAATATGTTTGACTGAATTTTTTCACTAAATCGGATGGAACTATCTTGCAGCAAAAATTCATCATCGTACAGAAACAGGAAGGATTTATTAAAATTTATAAACCCGCTCGAGATAACAATAGAAATTTGAAGGGAGTACATGCAAAACATTAGGTATACAGTTTAACCAATTCTTCTCCCACAGCCTCTGGCGGAATGATTCCAAGGTCCGTGATTAGCAAGTTGATGTACTGCGGCGGGGTATAGTCTACTTCTGGGTGTTCTACGTCTAAATCCTTCTGCGCGATAACGGATGTTCGATACTGGAATAGTTTAAATTATCAACCCTTCATAAGTGACATCACAAACCTTGAACTCCTTTGGGATATCCGCTTGGTTAAGAGGATATTCCTTCACGAATTTTATGCTTTCCGCCATCACTAGTACTGGAACGTTCATCATTTTCGCCGCCAGTGTCACGTTCAAAGTTCCAATCTTGTTTATGATACCGCCGGTTTCCATCACTCCTTCAGCACCGACCAAGACCATTTGGATGCGTTCCATGAGATATCTGAAATATTCTGATTGGTTTAAAAAATGAAAATTTCAGCGAATTTAAATTTCTTCGTTACTCAAATGACTGGGCGCTTCCGCATGGATACATGCTTTAGAATATCGTATAGATCGATACAATTCCTGCGGTCAGAAGTTATTGTTGTCATTGAAAAACAGCAAATCATACCCGACACAACTATCCAAAATCAGTGTCGATTTGATTCCGATGTTTTTCAGAACTTCGTGCATTCTTCTTCCAGATGAGTCTGGTTGGGATTCGGTCACCTGAAACTTTCATGTCGAGACCTTTTCGGATCAAAATCATACCCAAACATGGAAAGATAGTCCCGACTCGCTTGCACTTCTGAGGGCTTCCAAGACAACTTTGCTGTACGAGTGTGTCAGAATGTTCTGAATTGGGGTTTCTAGTGAAGAATGGAAGAAATTATTTTCGATGAAAAGCGAAATTCCGGTCAACCTTGCTTTCCAGTGCACCTTCCATAAATTTCTATCTTCAACAGGACTTGATAAAACCTTCCTATCAGCAGTATTTCGTTTCTATCGAGTATTGATTTTCAAAAGTTACCATATTGTGCTTGAAGAAGGGTCTGGCATTGCTGGCGATGATCGATCGACTCCTACTGACTCGTTCCACGAAATGATGACCTCGGGCTACGTAGAAAGCAAGAACTTTGGAAAAATCTGCTGTATCGACCAACTCGGCCGGTGCAAGAGTGATGAACCTACAATCTTTCGTATAACATGATTCGATTTTGTACGGGCACATCCATCGACAAAGAGAGAGAGAGAGAGAGAGAGAGAAAGAGAGAGAGAGAGAGAGAGAAACAGCGCCGACTTTATGACGCAAGGATGTGGATGACTGTTGCTTTTAGCTTAAGTGGTAGGATAGGCTCCTCCAGTCGTTGGACAATCTCTCTCGTTCTCTTTTCAGTTGTACAGTTTCAAAACAGATTTGTTGGTTTTGTTTCACTCGAAACCATCTCAAGTAATAGATCATGACCAGGTTGGTGAAAAAAAATGATGGCGGTTTTTGTTTTCAGTGTTATGAAATCTATGCGAATGGTCAGAAAGCACATATTGTTCAGATCTTGTTGAACCAGTATCTTTTGACTTGAATTATTCATGACTTTGGGTGGGCGCAATTCTATCACTATTCACTTTTACCGTATGCATAACTGAATTCAAAATAGGTACAACATCACGCTTGACTGTTACTCAGCCATGTATCATGTTTGTGGAATTATGAGGCGAATTACCTCCTAAACAGGTCGGTAGCACTTCTAATCGATGTTGAACTATAGTCGGTGGACTGCATCGATGCGACTGCCGTCTCCAGTTCTGTGTTCAGTTCTCCAGCGGTGGTTGCTGTAAAGTTCATGGTTGAACAGCAGAATTTAGCGGAATTCCGTGTTCCGCCTCTCATGATTCTACTTTCGATTAAATTTTGTACACTTTTGAGCTGCATGATGCTTTTACTATCAACAGCAGCTGGAGTTTTGAGTGAGGACAACTAAACTTGAAAAGGGTTTGGCTCAACTCTATCAGACTCGTAGTTCGGAAATTCTAGACTTATAGCCGTTAAAGTTGAAAATTACCTTGTGACTTGCCCAGAACATCGTGAAGCGTCTCAATTGCAGCTAAACTTGTCGACTTGTTCGAATCATTTGCGAGAATCCTTTCAAGCGATTCTCCTGCTGACATCTGAAATGCATATGGCTACAGATGAAACCGTTAGGGAGAGCGGGAGGAGAGGAATAGGATGCTACGAGGAAAATTGGAAAGAAAATGGGATTCAAGGGTGGTATTTTTCATTTTGGAAAGTTTATGACTTTTCTTTCCAGAATAGGAGAGTAGATGAGTTGTCGTTAACAGGTGACAGGGGAAAAGTGGACAAAATATGGATATTTTAGCCAAGTTTGAACACATGGAGCTATTTTACTCTTTGAAAATGTTGATAATTCGTCTTTCTGGAAGAAAAAACAATAAGCTATTAATATGGAAAATAAGACGAATCCTGAAGTCGAGAATCTCTGTTTCACAGTTTTCACATCAGACAGTAGGAAAAATTCACCACAAGTGTAAAGTATCATAGGAGCATGATTGCAACGTGAGAAAAACCCTTGCAATACCGTCCCTTTGTTCTTTTCTCGAACCAACGAATAACAAGTTGTTTTTGAAACAAAATTGATAAGATGTTGAAACCGTTGAGGCCAGGCCAAAACAATGCTCAAAGAGGGTTTGCGACATGATAAAAACGGTATCATAACGTCTACCAAATAACAAATTGAGCTTGTCTTATCGCCTGTCACTTGTATTCATTTAGATTCTACCTATTCATGCCAAGCTCAACCTTTGGACTAGTAATTTGCATTTTTGAAACTAAAATTGAATTTCATTCGAACAAATCTTCAAAAAACAGTAAAATTCAACATATCAATTTTTAACAGTTAAATTCAACTTGTTTTGAAAATTTATGTCTACTTACGTACTCAAACTGTATGGAGCATTATTGTTTTTATTTAAAACTTAATTTCTCAGCTCTAAATGATTATTAAATTATTGTAAAATTCTTCCAAATTCACCTTTTCAAATCGGTCAGGAGAAAATTAATTTGGCGTACTTTTTTTTCGCATGATCCATAAGTAAATCACACCATGTCGAAACTGTTTCGAAAATCTAATTGGCAATTTTCATGACAAAATTAGCTTTCTTTCAGTTTCATTAATTCTTCATGGTATTTTCTCGCACTAGTCAAACAGTTTAGATCATATATTCTGTTTATGGAAAATCACCATGGACATCCTGTAATTCGTTCCACACGTTCCATGTTGATTCTGTTCCGATTCTACCGATTCCAGTGCACTGTATCGAGGACTTTTTACCGCGAGAGAATCATAAGTTTACAGCTTCAGATGATATTCATTAATTCTCGAAACATAAAATCACAATTATACCGGATCAGTAGCAGTAGGCCGCAGGCGCACTGGTCCATTTAGGTTCAGCTATTCCCGTTTTAACTTGAAAGTGGAACCCACTATTAGAAGCTTTCTTCAAGGAAAAGTGAATCACCGCACAACATTCAAAACGACTCGAAATTTCCTACAAGTTACCTTTGTGATAACAAGCGCAAACTTCTAGGGCACATTTATCTTATCTTGCTATTTCCTATACATGCCTAATATTCGACAAGTTCAACTCTTACATTACAGTCGCTGCTCCCCCCACCTTTTCGATACCGTATCACTTTTGTTTTCCCGTGTAGCAACCTTACTCTAACGTTGTTCTTATCAGCTCTAAACTCTTCATTTCAACCATTTTAAATTCTGCTTACCGTTAAGTCGATTTAGGTTTTTTCATGACAAGATGAATGCTGTGAAAAGAAAATCTGCTATTGAGGAGCTTTTCGAGGTTTGTTTTCACCTTGAACCATCTTCATCACTCATTTCAGCCTAAACGCGCGAATACCATTCAACATGAGCTTGCTGAGCTTATTGAAGAGAAGAAACAATTTTTGCTACACCAGCGCCGTGCCAGTCTGTTGGTCGACCAACGATCGACTAACCAACCATCGATTATGGGCAAGTTCGGCCAGCTCTATCGACGGGTTCATGATGAGAACATTTCTAACCCTGATCTCATTTCGACTATTGTAAAAGAGTGAGTGATTAGGTTGTAGTGGATTCTAGAAAAGTGAAACTATGAGATCTCATGACGGCCCACACTGCGGCAAACGCAGTTGGAAAGTGTAAGCAAAGAAAATCGTTAGAGTAGATCAAATTTCAGTTACTGTAGTTCAAAAATTTTTACTTTTCCTCTGTTTTTTCATCCCAGATTCAAAAATCCTAACGTGAAAATGTTCGAAGTAGGTGAAACTATCGTTGGGAACAGTCCACAACGTTCATTATGTCAAGTGAAACATTCATTGAGCTACAAACACTTTCGAAAATAAAAACGGAGGTCGGCAAAGAGGTTGCGAAGCGGTTTTACTGTCTTACGCCTTTGCCGAGGTGTGATGCGGAGTTCTCTATTGTGAAATGTTTCACACACTCTCTTATGTTAATACCATGTAATTCACTCGAATCCAACCATCACTCACGTGTTGCGAAGAGCCAGACATGATAACTCTCCATGATATTGCCAACAACCGTGACACAGCGCGAACATACCGCAATGCTGATAAGCAGCAACAGCAGGTCAGCCGTCGCAAATAGCCAAAGTTCTTCTCCACTTTTGTTTAGCACTGTATGATGCACTTTAGCCACGACAGTTTGCGATAAAACAGCCAGAGCTTGCTCCAACATGGGTATACAGCAGAGTTGCACGGAAGTAAACTTTTCAAAACGGGAGTCGGAAGACGGAAGTGGAATTTTTTAACGGAAGTCGGAAGTGAAAAAAGGACGGAAGTTGGAAGTCGGAAGTAGAATTTTTTCAACGGTAGCCCGGAGTGCAAAAAAAGAAGAAACCCACAGATATTGTATATCCGCTCATTCTCAACAGGTGAAGGTCAATTCCTGAATGAGTAGAAACGATTTCATGGTTTTTTCGTCATTTTTCACGAAAAAAAAGTTTTTGACGAATGTCGGAAGTGAAATTTTTCACGGAAGTCGGGAGTCGGAAGTGAAAAAAGGGCGGAAGTCGGAAGGCGGAAGTCGGAATTCCGTGCAACTCTGTTATACAGTATTGTGGACGTGGAAACCCCAAAAAATTCTAAAAAAAAATTACAGGTCTGTCATTGTTGAATGGCCACGTCAGATTCCGGGACTCAACGGAGAGTCGGATTCCGTGGAGATAGACTTCGCCCCGCTGATTCATCGCGCCAGAAACGTCGTGAAATGCAGAACCAGCCATCCAACAATGAGAATCAAGTTCGTTTCAAAAAAAAAATCAAAAAAAAACAGCTAAATATAGATTTTTCCTTTGCCAACATTCTTACTTCCTAACCTATATTTGAAGAGTCATGAATCATCCATTTTACAGATAAAAATAGCGAATGAGTGTTTGGTGACGGAAGTTGGAACAAGAATCATCCATTTTACAGATAAATTCAGTGGAAAGAGTTACTTCTTTACAAAATTGAAAAAGATACATAAAAGTTTAGTTTTCGAGAACTATACTAATCCAGATATGTTTCTACCTTTTTCATACAAAAATTGATTCAATTAAATGGAATTTTTGCAGAATTCATGCATTCTGCAAGAACAACGAAGCTGTCACACCAAAAGTCGTGGAAGCCTTTTTTCGGGCAAGCCTGGTCAAAATGGCTTCCGAGGAAACAAGCACTGGACGACAAGTGGCGGGTAAAATGATTCTGACTCAGCGTGAAGGGACTCCAGCAAGTCGCAATTTGGAAACATCCGGTGCGTCTGTGAGCATCGATGGAAAGCTTGTATCAAGTCAGGTAAAACGTAAACGTCAACTCTACACAATAAAAATTTGTTTAGAAACACCCTGATGCTTCTTCATGCCTTCTACTAGACAGAATGGGTGAACAAGGTGTTCGGACAACACCATTAAAGTATGAACATGGTGTACTATGCGCCACGTTCCCTGAGATGGGTGTCACGTTGAATTCAATGGTTGACAGGCGTCAATTGGCTACAAGATACGCAATACAAGTTGAAGTAGTTGTCAACATTGACAATGAAACTGTCATAACACATGTGAGTTCCGGCTGACCAAATTTACGACTTATGCGGGTAAAATGGATTAAATCTTCTAAAGGAGGGGCCGTCTCGAGTCCAAACGCTATCGAATACACATTCTATACCTCCCCAATAGCTCGCGTCATGAATTGTCAAAGCGTTTCGAATTTTTGAAGAGTTATGATCGGTCAAAAAATAACCTCCTGGACAATAAGGTTTTGGAGTACTGACAAATTTGGGTACTGCAACCTCAAATTTTATGCCATTTTTCATCATTCCAGCCATACTGGAATGTTATTGATTTTTAACTAAATAAGTCGTGTCTAAGCCTAAATGTTCTTCGGGTTCACTGGTACCAATCAACTCAAATAGCACAATTTTAATGTGATTTTCAGGTCATTTTATCTCATCCATTCCTCATCGCAATCACAAACGACCAAACAGAACCCCTACTCAACTCAATTTTCTGGCATCGGCTCGTCCACCTGGATCACAAAGAGCCGACAGATACAACAGTAGATACATCAGTCATCGAATGGAAGCACTTGCGACAAGCTATACGTGCTTTTGTCAAAGCTCAACACGTACAAGCACGTTTCTTGACAAATCTCGAAGTCTTCCACATTCAGACGATGATTATTTTACCGAGGTGATTACAATTTTCGATATGAGTGAAGGAACAACTTGCAGAATCATGAACTGCACGTATGACGAACAGGCGAGACTAATAGAAGTCCAGCTGTTCGGCAACAGTGACGAGTTGGAAAACGGAGAAGACGTGAAGAAACGAATCCGAAATCGACTTCTCACCGAGGAGATCGAACCGAATTTCCTCGTTGAACGTAGAGAATTCATGCTCGATCATTGTATTTCCATTCTTGACATGAGTACCGTACTCGGTCACTCTGTCTGGCAATGGATGTTCAAAGCTGCTGAGATGATTTTGGTAAGTGATGGAAAAATTCGACAAAAGAAACTGATTCAGGACGTTGGACACCGTTTATCGCCTGCGCCTTCGACCGGTGATAAAAAATCATCGAAAACGAAAAAGCATCTCGCTGCCAATGAAGATTATCAGACCATGTTGCATATGTTCAATAAAGGGTAAGGCTATGAGAAAACTTAAAAGTACATCGTTATTAGAGTCATTTCGAGATTGATTTGAATGAAAAAGATTTTCATCTGTTCAACACACCATTTCAGCTTTCTCAACCTACTATCAACTACCGCAATTCATTGTGCCTACATGAATAATCAATTTGATGACGTGATGGGAATCAGATTCTGCGATGAGAATCATGGTTGTCTATCATTCTCTTTTGGGCTCGAGTCTGGGTGAGATACTCATGGAAATTTGGTGAAATTCACGCTCAGAAAGTGCCGCATTGGATCACTGTCTGCGGAACAGGTGAAAGACTTCAAAATGGGCCTGACAGAGGTTCTGATGGATGAGTCTTATCCATCACGATATTCTAGTCTTTTGAGAATCGACATGAACGACAATAGTTTTGTTGCTGTGCCGTAAGTTGATAAAAAAATAATAAACGCTAGAGAATACTACAGGAAAAGAGAAATATTCCAAATGTACGTCAGCCAACGGCAGCGTATGAACAGCATACCGGTTAATGACCAGATGACTGTCAGAGTTGATCCACTGAGTGGACAAACGTTGGCTAGAGCGGCTCCTAAGACCTTCAACATCCTACCATCGCTACTTCCATCAACTTCGGAAGATGTAATGAAACATCTTTCCACCTTTGTTGAAAGTGAGTCGTTCGTTCACATAAGTTGGGCTGAAACCGACTGACCGTGTGTCTTAACGTGAAAAAAGACTAGAAAGATCCTAACCAGTTCAAACACTTTATTAGTGACTTTACTCGAGCTGTTCGAGAAACTTATTAACTGGAAATTTTCATGAACTGACATTTCAGATTTCCGCAATATTATGAGAGGCAACGCCCTTACTGAAATGGCCAACCAAAGGTAAAACTGTTTCAATCAAACTGAACAAGGCGAAATTTTTCAGTATCGAACCAATTAGTGTTTGTGATGAAACCATGAACATGTTAACCCCAGAATCGGTCGAGAATGATTCTTTGGACACCGCGCTAATGACCAATGGAAACAAAGAAGAACACATTGACAACGTTGACTCAACCCAGGACATCCTTTCACTATTGCTACGAAAACTGAACGATGGGGATAAATAGAGATCGTTTTTGTGTAGTTTTCGCTAGTTGTTGCGTGCATATTACCCAACCGTATACGCCATAGTATTGTGCCACATACCAGTTATCTCAAAATTGGCCTTTTCAACACCACCGTGATTCGACTTTCACTTACACTCGCTTTCCTGCCTCAAACGTTTTCAGTTTTCATAAATATCTAACTAATTCTTATCTATTTCTCTGAAGCTCGTATGAGAGAACAAAATAGATAGAATTGTTTGGAACGAATGTCGATGATTCATGATCACCCACCTACACACAGATGCTGACCAGTATAATCCAACAAAAAGTAACCTACATCAATACGAAACTTGATTCTCTATTTCAACTCTCATTGATCGAGGCCCCCTACACCAACTCACTACATACTTTGAGACTTACAGTAAAATTACCATGATACTACTTCTACTCTCGGTTGTGCAGACTGTTTCAGCAACGCCATCGGTGTTTTCATGTCCGTTCGTCCCAGTCGGCATAATGCCGGCAATGAATTTTGCTATGGGCGAAGAGTAAGGATTTTTTGTAAAAAAATGACATACCCAAACTTTAAACACTTTTTTGTTCAGTTATATTAAAATTTTGATATGAAACGTTCAAAACATACCTTAATGATTTCCACTTCGAGATAAACTGAAAATTACATAATTGACAGTTTAAACTTATCATACAAGAAACTCAGTTATCATTCAGCTGTCCCTCGGACTCGTTCCTACACTATTACGCCTGCTGCGATGACAATCCGTTCCAATGTTGTTTTCATTTCGAGACGTGGGCTATGTTCGTTTACAAACTTTACCTTAAAAAATCTATTAATTCAGAGTTATGTTCACGATTACTTGTATCAGTCTCTTGGCTATTGGACTCTTCATTTCTGGTAGATTGCTTCTGTCTTCGAACGCACGATGAGGAGGAAATGATAATCTTTCGAACGCGACCTTTAACAATAAATTTAAGTACAGTAACCGTAGATCAATTTTCAATTACGCGGGATTAAGATGTGCAGGAGCGCGCGAAATTAAACATCATTTGCCTATAGATTTCGATTTTCGAATCAATGATGATATTTATCAACTGCTTTGTTGCTTCTTCAAACAATTTCCTCCATAATTATTTGTTCTTGTCCTATCTAGTTGTTGATGATTACTTTAGATAGTAATACTTGTGCTTTGTATCTTTGTTCTTTCTAGAAATGCTTGTCTGGAGAAAGCTGTTCAGAAAAAGCTCGAATTTGTACGAACCCACGATGTCTGCTCAAGAACAAGTTGCAAACGAGGCTGCTGTTGCTCTCGCTCAGGAACCCGCAAAGCAAGAGGAGCAGAAGCCAGCGACTCCAAAAAGCGACGATGTCGAGGCCCTAGCTGATGCCGTTGACCAACTCGATGTGTCAAGAGGCAAACGCAGGGTGAGAAATGATTTTTTTTTAATTAAAAAAGTTACTTTTCAGCCAAAAAGAACGGAGAGCGAGTATGAGCGCATCTGGGAAGAAGAGCAAAAGAAGAAAGAAGTTGTTGAGACTGGCGTGAAAGGCACCGTCAAGTGGTACTCCATCCTAGGCCGATATGGTTTCATCCAGAGGGCTGATGGACAGGGTGACCTCTTCGTTCACCAGACCGCCATCTCCAAGTCGACTACTCTCAAGAGATACCTCCGCACCTTGGCTGATGAAGAAGAAGTTCTCTTCGACGTTGTCCAGGGAAAGAAGGGACCGGAAGCTGCCAACGTTACTGGACCGGAAGGAAAAGAAGTTATGGGATCTCGGTAAGATTAGGGAAAGAACTGATTCATCGATATTTTTGCAGCCACAGATACCTGCTTCTTCACAAGAACCGTCGATTCCGTAACCGCAAAAACAAGTCTGACGTATCTGTGGAGAATGCTGAAGCTGAGAAGCCAGCTGGTGAAAAGGCTCCACTCTCACCGGAAAAGGCTGAGAAGCTGCGCAAGCGTCGTCAGAACCGCAAGGCTAAGGTATTAGTTTTTCTCAAAAGCTTATTATTCAGTGATTTCAGAAGGCGGCTGCCAAGAACGCTGAATCTGACAAGTCGGAGGAAGCTAAATCAGCCGATGAAACTTCTGAGCAGGCTAAGGAGGCTGATGCCATCGCTGAACAGCTTCGCATCGACAACAAACTCCAAGAGCTAGAGCAAGGTAACGAACGCTGTAACTCTGCTTTGGGAGATGCCTCTCTGGGAGCTCAGTCAATTGATGCACAAATTTAAGTGACTCAATTTTCTTGTGACATCCTCGTGTTTACTTGTACATCTACTTGTTGATATGCCATGATCCATTCCCACATTGTATACATTGTTCCACACCTCTCTTGTAATAAATATTTATTGAGGAATACTCGTGTGGTGTACAGACTAACGACTGGGACCCTTACTTGAACACAGAATTGGCTTTTCTCACATCTAGTGAGAATGAAACGGAAAGTTGAAGTGTACTCGTATTTTCTGATCTTATGCTGGGTTTAGAAATGTCGTTTCATATGTAAATTCAGATGATCACTTCTGGAGAATGCTCTTGAGCACTGGGCGCATTTAAATGGACGGTCGCCGGTGTGCTTTCGTTGGTGCCGAGTGAGCTCATCAGACCTTGCGAACCTCCATTCGCAACCAGGCCAGTTGCATACGTATGGTTTTTCTCCTAAAAATTTACAATGAGTTTAGTTCGAGGCAGTTATTAATTACCTGTGTGCGTTCGAAAGTGGGCTTTTAGATGGCTGCTTTTTGTGTAAAATTTTCCACAATTAGGGTGCATACAGTGATGGAGTCTTCTGTCGCCTGTGGAACCAGAATATGCAGGCGATGTTTCGCACGTATCATCCAGTGCCGAGTCAATTGATTGATCGAGTTGGCCATCACCAAGCTGCATGCTCCTTGCTGCTTCCATCTGTTTCTGCACTCGCTCCATCTCACGATGAACTTTTTCTATCGTTTCGCGAACCTGAAAATCTAGTTTTATTTTTGGTAATGAGTCGAAAATTATTCAGAAGTGTCCCGAAACCGTACCTTTTCGGGATTCACGACACCTCCGGCGTCAGGCAACATTGCCAAACAGGCTTCGTTGGTGAGGTCCTCCAGCTGTTTTTTCATTCCTTCAACATCAAAATCCAGTGCAGGTCGATATGCGAAGCTGGACGTGTTGGAAGAATTCGTTGACGATGTGATTGAAGACGGGGAAAGGGATGATGTCAGATCGGATGTGGACGAAATGTCGTCACAGTGTACAGACAGGTGTGGTCGATGTAAGGCAGCTGAAAACGGCATTCTTCTACAAAGGTTATTCGATAAAACTCACATTGAAATACAAAATCTTGTCTTGGGTACTTGCTCACCGGACTTGGTGGGGTCGGTTCGATTATTGTCGAGACGGAAGGTTCACTATTGAGATCTGGAAAAAGAATTGTAAACTCGAATTGAATCAAAAGTACCTTGGGTTGATGATGTATGGAGTAATCGAATGGGAACAGTATGAATCTTGCTTAATTCCATTGTGGACGTAGTAGGCGTTTTCTGTGATAGATAAATATCAATAAAAACATTGAAAATCTAACCATGCTGTCACTCATCCAATATGAATTGCTGTCCGACGGTTTTCTCAGTTTCGGGGACACGGGAGCAAAAGCACCTGAATGTTTCGATAGAGAGAGTACATTTTTAAGCGCTCACTTTTCATACTGAAGTCTTGCAACGCAGCACCCAACTTGGTGACTGGAGTGTTGAATCCGGTAGAAGATGCAAAACTATCTTTAAAAAATGTATTGAAGTAATTTTTGAAATAAATATTCTCACTTTGTCTGTTATTCAGAAAACCACTTCGAATCGCATCGATTCGTGAGGTTAACTCGTTCGTTTTCTCATCGAAAATCGACCTCGGTGATTGGATATTTGAATGAACACGCGTTGTACTTCGGAAAGCTGACGGGAAACCTGAAATTGAAAAAATAAATGGAATTTCATTTGAAAGCAAAAATTTAATTAAATGCTAAACTACAGTAACTTTTGATCTACCGCTCGTTTCGTTAATCAATAACGAAATTCATTTTTCTTCTTTTTTCAAGCTCTTGTTTCTATGGTTAAATTCAATCCTTACTCGTTTTTTCTCACGTCCACATTCTATTTGAAAATACATGTTCTATCTTTAATGACTCGCATTCTCGAAATGTAAACCAAAACCTTGTATTTTCGCGTAATTTCATTTATTCTTTCTATCAATGATTGACGAAGACATTCATGTAGTTCAATTTCGTTTCTATCATTCCTTGATGCTTTTCGAAACCCAGATATCAATATTATTGTTTTAAGTTTTTAAAAATGGTCGTCCAACGTAGGCAGACAATAATTGAAACAAGTATCAGTTTTCATTGACATTTTTCCACGTGGACGTTCCTACTGTTTTATAAATTCACCATGTAAGTCAGTTTGTCGTGTGATGAAAGACGATGATTCTCCGCTGGTTGAAGTACTCGCTCGATTCACATCATCCTGTAATCATTGGTTATTCCGAGTGAGAGAACGATTGGCATGTCATTTTTTTCACCTCACATACATTCCTTTCTAGATGTTCGATCCTTGAACATATGGGCGGTGCTATCAAATGAGATAGAGTTGACCATAGTCTGTATTCGGCTGGGTGTGTCTAGTTGTGATAGAAGGGCGTTTCCAACAACGTATATGCAGAGACCCAGACATTTTAATGAGGAAAAAGACGCAGTAGAGAAGATGAAACGAAGAAGGAGGAGAGCTGTTTTTGTGAACAGTGCGTTTGCGGTTTTCTTATCGCATATTGGCCTTCTTCGTGTGAAGTATAGCGCAAGAAATCGATAATAACCTACCAGTTGGATGGTACTTGTGTTTCTCAATCGTTCATATGAGCTGGTAGAGAACTCGCGAAGACTGTAACAATACAAAATTAGGATTTGTATAGACTTAAGCCATACGTCTGATAAAACTGAGAGCCGAATTGATTGTAATGCTGATTGGCCTCTGTTATTCGTTTTGTTATGTCGTCGTCGTTGCTAGTGAAAGACGGTGGGGCGACTTAAACACGCATGTAATGATTATCTACGGAGAAATGACGAGGAGAGGAGGAAAAAAAGATGACTCACCTGATTGAATGAAGCTTGGTGATAGGAATACATGGTTTGAAGCTCGCGCGTGTGGATCTATACATAAGGTTGGCTTGTTTGGCAATTGTAAGAAAGGGGGTGGAGGGGGTCCCTCGTTTGCCATTTTAGGCCTGTAAAGTTAATTTTCGAGGAATTTGTGAATGAGAAGGAGGTTCGGAGTATGATTATTATAGAAGATTTGTGAACGGCATCCTAATAATGTTTCGAACCGTTCTTAAGCCTGAAATTCAGAAGTTTTTTGAACTGTGACGGTCATTATTGAAACTTTTGGTTTCGAGGGTTGAAAACGGTTCGAAACACGGCAAATATCGTATATCACTCTATGCAGAATATTAAGGAAACAAAATTATGAAAGAATCTCAGAATAAAAGTCGAGCATGTCGAAGCCAACACTCTCCACAATGATAAGAATTCAGGAATTTGGTAATTTTGAGATAAGAAGAGGTTTTTCATGGTTTGGAAATGCTTTCAGAATTTTGTTTACATCCATCAGCACTACTGATGTCCGTGATAAAAATTAATTACCTATAGACGGTCGGAACGAAATACTCAAGCGTTGCTGTCATAAAATGTTTAGTTCTTATTTCCACTTAAACATACGAAAAAAGTAGATGAACATTGTTTCCAAATTGGTAACTTCTTTCAAAGAGTCTATTATTTTAAAAAATATAACTTTCATGATCTTTTGTCTGTTTCAGAACAATTCGAAATAACGTATGTGGGGAATGCTAAAAATTTAAGTTTAGCACTGAGCTGGGTAAACGTTGGAACAATTTATGTTCTAGTCAACTAGCAGAAGTTAATGAACTTTGAAAAGGGCACAGAATTCGTGCTTATCTCTCTACATTCCATGATTCAACTGTCATTTTTCGAGAAAAAAGAGTGTTATCGACGAATTCTGATAGTTTTTTGGGCCGGTGTGAATGGGGAGGGTATAAATGACCAAGAAAGAGTTTACCGATATCCGGATGATATGGGACACAAGAGACATTAGTAAAGAAACGGGTTTTCTCTGTCTCGTCCCTCTCTCACATTTGAACAGTCTTCTGTTTCCGGTTGATGAAGATCGTTAATGTGATGTTAGTTAGTTTAAAAGAAAACTTTCATCATGAGAAATATTGAGTGGTAACAGGTGACTGATAGTTTTTGATATCCTTGTAGGTCATCTGACTATGGTAACACAAAAGAAACGTAAAAAACTGCTTCAACGTTCCGAAATCAATGAAAAAAGATGAAGTACAGTAGTTTACTCCATTTTCATGCACCAAATTTTGGCAGTTAAGTGTACAAAAATAACAATGGGCCAAAAGGATCAAAAACGATTTGTCACCGTTTATTGACTGTCACTAAGGGTCTCTGATCACTGAGATTTGGTATGGGTAATAATTTAAGTGACACGCGCTATCAGGTAAACATAGAAAAATTGAGGAATCAGGCCTATCACTTCTTGTTCTGATTAGATCAAGAACACACGGCGTAAAGTTGAATTTTCAAAAACCACGACCATTGTTACACATGTGACACGAGTGGAAAGGACAAAGTTTGAGACAAACGAAACAATAAAATAGTTCCAACGAAAGAGGACGGTCAATTTTGTTGTTATAAAGAAAGAGAAAACTCTTTTACAGTAAATTCGTACTCAATACCAGCGCTACAGTGAATTTATACTCATTAAGTACGCTCTCACGAATTTCGTTTCCAAATAGAGGAAAAGCTTTTTGCGCTAGATTCAAACTTCAAAAATCCGTTCCGCGCAAGAATTGTAATTTTAAAGATGTAGATGTCATCACTTTAGTCTTTTTCAACATCGTCAAGGAGAATGTTTCAATAAAAAATGGGCTCGCTACGTTCTCGTGCTGCGTAAATAACATTTGTAGTAACAACTTGGATGTTGTCTTTTCAGACTATTGTAACATCGTGAATGAAGCTTTCATTTTTTCCCCGCTCTATCTCTTTGCAGGGTCATAAAAACGTTGACGATGGAGAAAACTTGAAAAAAACTGGCAAGACTGTTTGATGGGAAAGCCATAAAAATCAATAGAATATGTGGCCAATAAATGGTATTTTGTTCTGACGTGTGTATGTGGTAAGGACGAGGGCGAAAAAGGAGGAGAACGAAGTAAAAAGATGAAAAGTGGGCGGAGCGAATAGCACGAAGAACTGGTCGGGTAGTAGTGAAGTAGGAGACAGAGGACGATGAACAAGACGCAAATGTTGATGATGGGAGATGGAGACTGCGGGGTATCTGGGTGTGGTCGACACACACACGAGACATGATGAAGGGGACCGAACTCGGTGGGTTGGTGTTCGACCCTTATCACTGTGTGTGTGTGTATACTGGTGCTAGGTTGCAACTTTGGTTTTTGTTTGGATACAGGCAAATTAGCCATGTGGCACGCCCAAAATGTCAGCTGGTTTAACGAGTGCCTCACATCTAACCCGAAAGTGGTTCCGATATGGACACGTTGACCGTGTGGCACACCCAAACTATCAACTAGGAAAGGAATGTGCTATCTTGAGGAATGAGCGCATCAAACATAGGGTGTAATGTTATAGGAAGTGGTTTTTATTGTTTATTGAAACTAACCAGCACTAACTATACGGCTCGCCCTAAATGACAGCTGGTATAAAGATTGCCTCACACTTAACACTTAACACTATTGAGGTGGGAAAAACGTGCTATCTTGAGGAATGAGAGCCTCAAACCTAGGATGAACTTGGCATGGGATAGGAAGTGATTTTGATATACAGTACTGTTCATAATCTTAGTCGCATTTGACTTTTTCGTCATAATTCTTTTCAAACTCAGTGAATCGATCTGAACTGCTCAGAGACAGTTTTGGAGTACATTACACGTTTATGGTACAAGTTTCGTCATGATTCACAAAGAATGAACATATTTTTGGAATTGAAACGAAAAACATGAATAATTGAAAAAATTTAGTTCATGCTTCAAAGTCACATAACTTACTAAAGTCAGTGCTAAATGTTCCAGACCAGTTATGAAATGCTTGAATATGTTGTCTCAACTCTTTTCGTGTCAGTCTTAGCCTAACATCTTTTTGGCCTAGAGCACAGGAGGTTTACAAAGACCAGCACCTTGAAGATCTGCCATGTTTTTAGAAAACGAGTGATCTGCAATGAATATCGTGGTTCAAATTTGCCACAAATCACTCCACAGCTTTTTACAGTATTGAGGTACATTTTTCAAATATTGAAATAGTGTTAGACAAATCATAGAGTTCACACGACATAGTTGAATCCAGGAACCCAGATTGCGCACCCTGTGTTCGGCGGCATTTTTCTCTGAAATGTCATACTCAATGACAATATTCTAGAATTTTTATGAGCGTATATTTGTGACACATAAATTTTCGTAATAATCCATAATCACGAGCACACTGCAAGACCCGAATCTCCAGAAACAGGAAGTACTGTCTTGCATGTTGTAGTGCTCCAGTCATCTGAACATGTCGGAACGTGTCACATAACGACTGGAGTTCTGGAATCACGTGAACACAGTGGAATAATGTTTTTTCATCTGGAATATTCAAATAATAAACTGAATACGACGAAAAGCATCTGTATCCAACCCTGAAGTATGGAGAGGGTAACGGTATGGTCTATGAGTTATATTTGGACGGTTATATTTTGCTATTAAGACTTTTGGGTATGTTTATGGCGAGTCAATAGAATTAAAAATTATGTGAGACCAATATTATAAAACAAAAACTCATGAATGTTGCCTTCGGATACGAGATTTCAGAGGAAAACGCCGCCGAACACAGGGTGCGCAATCTGGGTTCCTGGATTCAACGATGTCGTGTGAACTCTATGATTTGTCCAACACCATTTCAATATTTGAAAAATGTACCTCGATACTGTAAAAAGCTGTGGAGTGATTTGTGGCAAATTTGAACCACGATATTCATTGCAGATCACTCGTTTTCTAAAAACTTGGCAGATCTTCAAGGTGCTGGTCTTTGTAAACCTCCTGTGCTCTAGGCCAAAAAGATGTCAGGCTAAGACTGACACGAAAAGAGTTGAGACAACATATTCAAGCATTTCATAACTGGTCTGGAACATCTAGCACTGACTTTAGTAAGTTATGTGACTTTGAAGCATGAATTAAATTTTTTCAATTATTCATGTTTTTCGTTTCAATTCCAAAAATATGTTCATTCTTTGTGAATCATGACGAAACTTGTACCATAAACGTGTAATGTACTCCAAAACTGTCTCTGATCAGTTCAGATCGATTCATTGAGTTTGAAAAAAATTATGACGAAAAAGTCAAATGCGACTAAGATTATGAACAGTACTGTATGACTGAAATAAACCAGTACTGACTATACGACACACTCAAAAGTCAACTGTTGGAGGAATGAGCGAATCACACCTAACTTGCCGGCACGTTGACCGTGTGGCCACATCCTTGATTAAGGTGAAGAATCTGCTATATTGAGGAACGTTGTGTCTCAAACCTAGCTAGGAACTCGCATGTGAAAAGAAGTGATTTTGATTCATCATTGAAAAAAACGAGTGCCTCACATCTAACCCGAAAGTTGTTCCGATATGGACATGTTGACCGTGTGGCACACCCAAAAATCAACTAGAAAAGGTATGCTCTATCTTGAGGAATGAGCGCCTCAAGTTCGGATTAGAGCTCGTATAGGAAGTAGTTTTGATTTATCGTTGAAACTAACCAGCACTAAGGGAAGTAGTTTTGATTTAGCAGCCTACCTTACCCACATTGAGCTGCACCTTGCATGGTGAGTACTTCGAAGCAAGATATTGCTCCATTTTCGAGGGTTCGAAGAACTAGTAATATACTTCGAAACCTTAGCGTTTTACTGTAATTGTTCTTCGATGGGCGAAAAACCTTCCTGAATTTGGTCCACCATAGCTCTATCAAGTTAATTCACTTTTTTACCTGGAAGAAATGAGTATAAAATCCAAAATGTGTTCGAGGTGAATTCATATTTGAATAGTAAACTAACAGATGTGAAAAGTTGGTCTGTTTCATCATCATGAAACGAACTACAATAACTACGCAGCCCCACCCATTCATAATCTAAGGTAGAAACGTACGAATTGTGTACTCTATCTCAAAATAAGTTAATTCAACCGACTTGTCCGAATTTATCAGACGTTTGGCGCCTCTATTTCTCACCTCTTCAAGATGGCTGTGAAAGGTGAGAAATACAGGATCAAACGGTTAAAGAAATGTCGATGATAACTTGGTTGAATTACCAAAGTTTAAGGTATGAAAAATAAAAAAAATCATGAGTGTCCCATGTTTTTACAAGTTTCTATCTCGTCCTATTAGAACTGTAGTGACCAGACGCGAAATGGAAAACTACCACCGGCGGAGTTTACGGGCAGTGCATAGAAAAGGGGAAAAAAGGAAGTGGCGAAGAGAAGACAGAGTGGCGCTGAACTTGCTAGCTTTCAAGTCTTCTTGTATGGGTATCGAAGAAGAATTGAGAAGAGGTTGGCGGGCAGCCAATACTCGTGACTGATATGCCCCTACATGCAACAGTAGTGTAATAGGTCATGTATCTCACCTCTCATTTTGACGGTAAAAAGGTTCCGTATAGAACTTGGGGAAAGATTTGGGCGGTGGATTGGAGAGTTCTAGACTGGTCTTGAGAATTTAGAGCTCGATTATAATGCTACTCGATCAAGGATAGAGTATATAAAATTTCAGTTACTGTAGTTCAAAAAATTTTACTTTTCCTACTTTTTTTCGTCCCAGATTCACAAATCGTAACGTGAAAATGTTTGAAGTAGATAAAACTATCGTTGGGAACAGTCCGCAACGTTCATTATGTCAAGTGAAACATTTATTAAAGTACATTTCAATTAAGAAGTCTGAATATGTGATTTTGTAATGAAAAAGAGAGAGAGGGGCTCTGAGCGTAGCGAGGACTTTCTGCTTGTTTATTAAAGTACAAACACTTTCGAAAAAAACGGTTGCAGAGCGGCTATATCCACTTATCCCTGATCCGCAGTGTACGCCAGTTCATTAAAAGTGTAATTCCAGTCCTCTAAAAACTTTAGAATTTCCTAGAGCCTGCGGATTAAAAAAATTTACATTCGACATTTCGTATTTTATTCAAATTGTTCTGGATTGACTTCTAGGAAAATTTTTTGTGATGATATATGCTCACATAGCTTCCTCTACCTGTAAAAAAGTCTGACCTCCGTAAATCGGGTACTTAGTACTGTAGCAGTTTCGCCT
The DNA here is from genome assembly GCA_963978915.1 of Caenorhabditis parvicauda. Taxonomy (NCBI): domain Eukaryota; kingdom Metazoa; phylum Nematoda; class Chromadorea; order Rhabditida; family Rhabditidae; genus Caenorhabditis; species Caenorhabditis parvicauda. The sequence continues at coordinate 12,440,916 of OZ022252.1, forward strand.
TGAAATACAAGAACGATTTACGTAATGAGCCTTTAGATTCAGAATGGACTGAAAGTAAAAAATAACTTAAATCCACAAAGATCTAACGGTTCGTTGCGAGAGTCCCGACGCCACCGTACTCATTTTACAAAAACGCGACTGGCGCGCGTTTGAAATCGGTCAGACTTTTTGCTAGATATGTGATGCTCAATAGTTACCTATGAAAAATGAATTTAGATCTTGACTGATTTCCATCAATGTTGAAGTTTTATTCTGAACTGTACTCTGTTCAAACTTGTAGTTAACAATTACACCTTTTTCACGGTTTTTTTGTTAAACCTTCTGTCTTTTACGAAACTTCATCTGGTTGAAACATCATCTTTTTGCGTCGTCTCATCTTCTTAATCATATCCATACGAGAAAATCTCAAAATAATAATCATATGTCGTCACCGGTAAGAGTCCTTTGTGTGAACACTGACTCCCGGCCACCCCTGTTCTCCCGCCAGATTGCAGAATTATCTTCCGCTCTTCTTTTATTTATGAAAAGTAATCCGTTTTACAGTCTCAGAAACATGTTTTCTGGTCGAAAGATTGAAAAGAAAAAAAGACTTTTATTTATGTGTCTTGGAGTAAAATGGTGTGAACATTTTAGTAAGAATAGTCTGTAATTATTGCAAATATTTTTCGTAGTTAGTTTCATCTATCAACTTATTGCATATGATATTAATATATTGTAATTCCAACACATTAACCGCATATCCATGAACTATCAACCTTTTTTATATCATGTACTCAAGATTACAACAAAAATTCCAGGATGCTATCGACTCTGCTTGGTAAATCCGCATCTGCTCGGCAGCTCGTAGTGGTGAGCAGCCAGCAGATGAGCAGTGCAGTCTCCTCGACCACCGACATTCCCCCACCAAGAGTCACTTCCCAAACATCCCAGTTCCGCAAAGGAGCCGGTGGTCGTGCTTCCTTCAATGGAAATGTAGTGACCGTCTTCGGAGCCTCGTCTCTCCTGGGACTCCCTGTTCTCAACAGACTTGCCAAGAACGGATCCCAAATAATCGTTCCGTACAGGTTATTTTAATTAGTTGTAAAAAGAAGAAAAATGGCATGAGAAACAAAATAACAATTCAAAATTAATTTCTTTTCACATAAAACGATATAGGATGTTCTACGGAAAATGACAACTTTATTGTATACAAATGTCTATCCGAATCAACTAACAAAATTTGAAAAGCTGATCGATGAATGATGTTTTATTGAACAAAACTCTATCACGGTAGACACTACACAGAAGTTTATTTCAATTGACCGTCTCACACTGCGGCAAGCGCTGTTGAAAAATGTAAGCAAAGCAAATTGATATGCTAGATCAAATTTTGGTGACTGTAGTTCGAAAAATTTTACTTTTCCTATTTTTTTTCATCCCAGATTCACAAGTCGTAACGGAAAAGTGTTTGACGTAGGTAAAACTATCGTTGGGAACAATCCGCAACGTTCATTATGTCAAGTGAAAATTTTTTAAAAGTACAAACACTTGAAAATGAAAGCGGAGGTCGGCAACGCGGTTGCGAAGCGGGTTATATTTTCTTATGCCTGTGCCGAGGTGTACGTCTATGGAGTAAAAAAAAAAGAAAAATCTCGCTAGTGTATGTTCTGAACGTTGACAGTTCATGAAAAATTAAAGGAAATTGGATAAGCGATCGATTCAAAGCTCTGAGAAAGAAAATGCTTTGATTGGTGTATTTTCAACCAGATAATCTACAACAAGCCTAATTTTTTTTTCAGACAAGACCCATACTACATGCGAGAACACAAGGTTGTCGGTGACCTCGGACAGGTTCTATTCTTCCCATTCGAGTTGAACGATGAAGCGAGCATCAGGAAGGCGGTCAAATACTCGAATGTCGTCATCAATCTTGTCGGAACAAGAGTCCCTACCAAGTGAGATTTTGATCATAAAAAGGACGTATTTATGTGATAATATCCAGAAATACAAAAATGGCTAATTTTTCACCTATTGCCGGTGGATCGAGCTGAGTAGTCTTCTAGAAAAAGTTTCATTAGGCTGATATCTTTCATGAATCTAGAAGTCTGACAGAATTTTTTTCCATCGACACCCTTCAATATTTCGGTTTCAAAAATTTCATCAAACATCAATCATTTTCTGCTAATGACAAATTTTTTGATGAATTTGCATTCGTACTTGCTAAAAGTGAAATTATTTCATCGAAGTGGTAGAACAAAAGCCTGAATAAAACCCACCCTGAATCTCTTTATTCTAGAAAGTTTGGTTACTACGACGTCCACGAGGCCGGAGCTCGTCGTCTCGCCAAAATTGCTCGTGAAAGTGGAGTGGAAAAGTTCATCCACCTTTCTGCACTCGGAGCCACTGTCGACCCACCAAAGGGACACTACGTCGGCAAGTCGGAATTCCTCAGATCCAAGGTTATTTTTTTGCTCACAATCGATTCCGTTAGAAAACGAGATGAAATCGAATACTTACACTTGGAATGTCGATGTTCCCGTTAAGAGTCAAAACATGAATGTTTGGTGAAGCTTGTTAGCCTCAAAATTTGTTGTCCAGAATTTTATCGGAGTAAAATTCTGCAATATGAAGTTTTGGTATCATCTCCAAGTTGATTTTGAACTCACTCTCTAAATTTCGAAGTAAAATTAATTTTGCAGGCTCTCGGAGAGATCGCCGTCCGTGAAGAGTTCCCAGACGCAACCATTGTCCGCCCAGCACTGACGTATGGTGAAAACGACGGGTTCATTCAATACTACGTGTCTAGGTAAGCCCAACGTCTGGTAACATTCACTAAAACTGAAGTTCAGATGGAGAAAGACGCCATGGGACAGTGTGTACCTGTACAAGAAGGGAGAGCAGACTTATAAGATGCCGATTTGGGTTCGTTTTTATGTTTATTGTACATTGTGAAAATGAGTAGTTCACATGTCGAAGTACGGTAATAGAATTTATACTTTGTCACTTCAATTTGACTGTTAGTCGAAGTGATTTTTCATATTGTCCATCGATTGTCGGTTTATTGGATACAAGTAGGTGGTCCTCGCTACGCTCAGAGCCTCTTATCCCCGTTTTTCATTTTAAAGTCACATAGTCAGACTTTTAATTTGAAAAACTGGTTTTTGAAGGCATGGTTTTTCGCTATTTCTCTCTCTATCCCTCTCTCTCTCTCTCTCTCTCTCTCTTTCTCTCTTTCTCTCTCTTTCCCTCCCTTCCTCCTTGCTACCCGCTTTCACACCCCCCTGTACAAACCAAATACGGCAAACACTAATGCAATTGCGGTTAGAACAAATCCACTCCCTCCCTCAACCAAAAACCAAAAAGGACCACTCAAAAATTTGCCTCATGAAAAGTGGGCGGAGCAAAGGGGGCGGTCCCCTTGTTCTATTATTAATCTGATGATTATGAATTATTTTTTCTGTACTCGATTGACCTTTTCCCTCAAAATTTGTTAAATTTGATACGAAGCTTCAAACTACCCGTTCTATCATAACTAATCGACAATTTCATTCCAGATTGGTGACGTGGCTCAAGGAATCGAGAAGATTGTTTTCGACCCAACCGCCAAGGGCCACATTTACGAGTTTGTAGGACCACACTGCTACCAACTCAGCGAGCTGATTGACTTCATGTACGACAAGGCTCACTGTATCGAGGAATTGAACTATTTGTGAGTTTTTCAATTTTGACAACTTTATCGGTGAAATTGGCGAAAATTTTGAGCTGAAGTTTGAGGAAGCCTTCGGTAAACTGAGAAATGTTGAAAACTCAAATGATACAAGTCACAACAATAGAAGAGTATTTTAAAAAGGACTTTATTGAACAGCTGAATTTGAAGATAAATGGCTCTACTTTTCTACTTTTAAAAATCCATTAATCTTGTAAATTACGAATTTTCTTTATGAGACAGTTATTCGTTCAAATGATTAAACGAGTAGTTGTATTGAATTTGTTAAATTTTTATTTTTTCAAATTTTTTGACTGGCAATGTCGAGAAGGGCGAAGAACTGAAAGTTGAGAAATATCAGAAACAAGATTTCAGCTACAAACGTCACGGCATCCCAGACCCATACTTCGCCGCCCTCACATTGGCCACCGAACTGTACGGAAAGTTCTTCAAGTGCAAAGTTCCACTCAATCGCGAATGGATGGAGTATGTGGTCAGTTTTTTCCAAGAAAACTGAAGTCCGTGGGAGACGCCATAATCTTCCAACCCTCACGCCTGTGTCATGAATTATTCTCAATCTGCAATCTGCAGCCAACAGTAATTTCCTTTTATATAATAAGTTTAGGTTAGTTTGGGAGAACTACTTTTGTGAAGAGCCAACTCTTGAATACTAAAGTACACTGTGAAATTAGCCATCTTATTATGTGTCGAATTCCTCATTCCCGTCTCCCTATCACGGTGTAGAAAATTGAATCGACCAAATTCTTTGATTGCGGTATATTCAAAAACTGCTTTTGTGTATGTTCACAGGCGTCCGGGGTTGTGGAATCTTGCTATAATGTTTGAGCATGAAATGAAAAAATACTTTATAGGAAAACACCAACGACGTTCTGACCGGAGAGCGAACCCTCGCTGACCTAGGAGTCCGAAGACTGACTGAATTCGAGTTTGCTGGTGGAAAACTGGCATCTGAGCGTTCATTCCACCGAAAATACGAAGAACAGTACGGCGACCGACAATCCGCCCTCCCACTCAGGTAACTTTTCTGTCCTCCAAAAAACGTCATGTCATGATTCCGACGGCGAGTAGATGAAAACATTGCACACCGAGCTAAAGGTGATCGTTGTTTCGCCAGTTGCTATAAAAAATTGCAAATCGTGTAAGTTTCCTTCGTAACTAGCTTTTTATCATTAATTTTGAAAAAAACGTCAGAGAAAAAGTTTTAAAACTACAGTAGTGTAATTTGATCTACAGCGGTGCAGGATTTACGAAAGGGGCGGGGTTTATGCTCGTTGCTTATTGGTCGCCTCCCCCTCGCTGCTTGATCCGACACTTTTCTACTGCGCTTAGCGCGGTGTGCATCAATAGTTAGTCTAAAGATTTTCTTGTAGATCAAAAGATTTATTATTGAAAAAGTATCGATTGATCATCTCCCATTATGATTTCAGATCACCTCCACTAACGAAGACAGCCGCCCAAAAGCCGATCATCAAGTCATCTGGATCGAAATCGTTGGCCTTCAACTGATCGATAACAGGCATCTTTCCCTTCTGTAGCTGTATTGATTTAAGTAGATGCGTGAGCCGAGTGCCCGATTCTTTGCGCACTTAGTTTCTGTTCGAGTTCGTTTTCTTGGCGAAATAAATTTTTATGTAGATGAGTTTTTGTAGTGTTTTCGGCGCATCGATTGAGGGCTGCTGGCGGCTACAAAAAAGCGAGCTGGCGGAAAACAACTGAAAGACGAATGCCCACTCGGTAATGGAAAAACGACGGATGTGTTATTTATACGCGGTTTATGTGCATTTTAGCAGGTTATGTGCATTTTAGCGGATTATGTGAATGTTAGCTTTTTATGTGCGTGTTATACTCTGTTTATATGAGATTTATAGTCCAAACGCTTATGTGTCGTTTATGGCCAAGAACTTTCTGAGGCCTTTTCGGGACTTTTTATGTGACCCGCACATAACATGCACATAATCGTAAGTTACATGAACACTGAAAATTCGAACTTTGTTGCATCCGAATTACCCCGAATGATGTGCAGATGAGTATTGAAAGATATTCTACGAGCCCTGAGGTCTTCGAGCAGTACCTTACGAACTGTCAATATGTCTGCATTTTAAATTCCCAAGGGAACTTTGCGAAATTTCAGTCAATTGTGTCCTGGAAAAATTTTGTGGTATGTTCGGACAGAGAGATTCAAAAAACAGAAAAATTCGATAGAGAAAATACCATTGTGGGAGAAGTTTCCCTTTGAAACTATTCTAAAAACTCGGAAAAATACTGATTTACTTTACTCCGGAGTGACGAAAAAAACTAAAAAAAAATATGGCAGTGCCACCATCTCTTGAGAAAGTGACTTCGAAGTCAAATATAAGTCCATATGTAAAAAAAAGCGGGGAAGGTCGTTTTAAATCAGATAAAAGTGATTATATTGCCCACCTCATTTTATTTTGCAAAAAATTCATTCAGAAACAATTATTTATTATTTTCCACCATTTTTGTTCATTTTCTGTATTACATTCCTACCTTTCTCGCAGTTTTTACAGCAAACAGTGCAAAAGTGAAAAATTAAAAGTAAAAATAGCTACTCATAAGTTACAGTACCAGGTAGATCAAATGTTTTTTATTTTCGTTTTCCGTTCTTGCTTGAGCTATTTCCTGCTGTTTTGTTCATTTCCTTCTTGTATTTCATCTGTTTGATGAAAGTGAAGACTATAGAACATATTTTCGTGATAAACTCTCACAGTAATGACCACCCGTAACTTGTTTAACTAACGTTCGCGAGCGATTTCTTCAAAAATCATGTTCAGGTCTCTCGATCGAGGTTCCATCGGTGGAACGCACTCCCACTCTATTCATCACATCAATGTTAGTCAAGTCATACTCAACTGTTATGAAAACAGGTGAGTTCATAAGACTATATTTTTCGAAAGTTATTGTGATTACATTTTTCGGATTGATGTTGTTGTTCCTAATTCTCAGGTAATGAAAACACTTTTCTGTCGCTGCAGTAGCAAATTTGCAGGTTTCATTTCACCTTACTAATTTTTGTTTTGATGAATGGGGCCTAATCTAAAATTTTCAGTCAATCGGGATGATGGGAGCTTTTCAAAAAAAAATCTCACATCGACGCTACTAATGAACCCTACGAGGATAAGACAATTGACGGAAATGGATAAGGAAACAAGGTGTGTTTTTATTTTTTTTTTTAATCTCAAAACAGTCAAGTCGTTCAGTCACACAGTAAGAGTAAGACCACTGCGCGAAAATGCCTTACGAACACCGATAATTTTAATTTTCAAGCCATTCAGGTCGATGTGGAATTTTCTGGAAAAAATATTCATGATTTGGTGCTCGCGCTCGCAGGGAAGCTGCAATCAACAAGCCTAAACGCGAGACGAGGAAGTTGCACTCTGGAAAAATGATGGAAAATAACAAGGAAATGAGGTATGTTTTAACGTTTAACTCTAAAAATTAATCTACAATAAGTATGATCTGATTCTGCTCATTCTTTAGACCTTGTGTGCAGAATGGAAACTAACTCATTCAGTTTTATTAACTCTTCATTTAGCTCAAAGGTGGTACTCTATATTACATACCAAAATCCACAAACGCAAAAATCGTGCACCTCCTAATTTACTAGTAGCCACCGCAGAATTTGTATGGTTCAGACTGGTGTTTTGATGTTTGAAGGTTTCATGTTCAGTACCGCAACGCGGCGCGAAAGCTAACTTATTGAAAATAGTAAACCCTGGTTTGCAGTAACTTCAACCCGTTCAAATAGTCTCGTGAGCGCTACCTTTTAGCGCATCGGGGAAATTTCTTCGTTTGCAATTTTTTCAACGTAGTTTTGAGAAGGATCAGTATTCCAATGAGGTTGAGTTTGCGGGGAAGGAGCGGTTTCAAATCCGGACCCCTGGTATACAATATCGAGTATCGGTTTCTAGCTGCGACGCACTTGTCTCGATTTTCATCCCACTCTGGACTCGTTATCAGTTGATAATGCATTTAGATTTAGCCTAAATTAACCATTTTACAGATAGTCACACCGCTTCTCTTCAAAAAGCCTCTTTCATTTTGCGATCTGTGACTCAAGATTTTGCGGGACTTGAGAAGATGTTCTTAACCATGTCACGATCAACTGCCGTGAATGAGTTCATCGGACTATCGGATTTTTCCTATCAGTATTGTTTGGCAAAAGAGAAATATGAGGTATGTGTCATCTAAACTTTATTGAATTAAATTTTATTTGCAGGTTCCAGAACAACAACTATGTTACAAATGTGATCTACTACGTCCTAATAGCGAGATGTCCAGCGGATCAGAAGAATTATTTAATGTCTTTTAAATGTCATTAATAAAGTGTTTTTCTCTATGTTTGTTATCCTGTTCAATAATATCGTGAGTATAGAAAAGGTCCATAAACCGCACATAACCGTATAACACGCACATAATCCGCGGATTCTATAAACGACATATGTTATTTATGTGCGTCGCTCATAAAAAACACATCCGACGATTTTCCATTACCGAGCAGTAAGTGCAGTTACGTTAGTTTGAATGACTTGAAAATTTGATAATATGGGCATGATTTTTTTTTACTGTAGCCACTCTCCCGATTACTGTAGCTATGATTTCTATTACAGTAACCGGGGTATTGTAATTCATCTTCTCGTTATTCTGACCGATTGTCCCTACTATTTGGGTACTGTAACTCGTCTTCTCATATTTTATATGAAAAAGTAGACTGGATCATTTGAATCAAGAATCGATTTATGAATGTTTTTTTCATTTATCTTCGTCACATGTATCGCTAAAAACATGACCGTTTTCAAACGCGCTCTAATCTCAATTTTGCAGAATGAGTACGGTAGGTCTAGCTTGGGGTCTGGACTCTCACAACGAACAGTTAGATCGTTGTGGATTTCAATTATTATTCTTACTTTCAGTCCCTTGAAATTAAAGGCGCATTACTTAAATCGTTTTGTGTTTCGAGGCGAAACTGCTACGGTACTATTAGGTTGTCGATTAAGTATCCGAATTTTTTGTGAAAAAATTCATTTATCATTATCTTAACACTGCACATTGGTGATATTATATACATTGACCATCAGCATCTAAGACTTGTTACCAACGTTGGGGTAGCTTCTCAATGCCATGGCGATACCAGGTCTCGCCGTATGACTGGAAGAAGTTGTGGAGTGCGGATTTGACCTCGGTTACATTAGCGTAATTATTTCCATTTATAAATCGTTGGAGGCCAAGGACCATTTGAAAATAAGATAGGGCTAGATCAAAACTATAGGATGGGTGGGGTAGGACGGTCCAACCGTAATCGAGTAGCTCGGTCTTGGTTAATTTACTATCATGGGGTCGAGCGATGTCGTGTTGAAGATAGATTTTTGCATCGGCTTCGCGAGTAGAAATGAGATGAGCTTCGAGGGCTCGTAGATGACGAACATAGAGTTCATTGTTCATAATAGTACCAGCCTTTGAGGTCTCCCAATTTTCTATACCACGAACAGACCACCAGACGGAGAGCATCATTTTTTGCCATGAAAATCAGCTTTGAAAGCGCCTGGAGTAGGGGAATCGTCATTTACACAAGCGGCCTTCCGTGCAATATTAGGGTAGACTATCCACTTCTCATTGTCAGTAATGATAAGATCGAGTGATTGAAGATGGCGTTGAGAGGCGAGCACAGACATCGACATGTCAACCCTCCGAATTCGATCAAAATCGGTGATACCATGGATTACCCAACTTTCGAGCATCTTTTTCTTGTTGATGGACCTGAGATTTTTTGCAATAGTGGAATGGTTGAAGCCAATTGTGTACTCCAATTCACGAGTATTCACACATGGCTCAGCCTCCCCGGCTTCAAGTAGCTTGACCGTATTCATCTCAGATCGACTACCTGACCTGGGGACATCTTCGAGGTTGTATCTCTTCTCATTCAATTAAATGTTCCATTTGTTGACTGTACTCGCAGATCATACAGTGTCGTTGTACGTTTGCTTAGGACTATCCCTGGCTCCCTTTTGGTTGGAGCCAGAAAGGTAAGGAAACAGCAAAAAATGACGGTCGTGAAAATTTCCGCGGAAAAAAGGGCTACCATTACTTATCAATGAAACTTATTGAAGACTCACTCATACTACTAGCAAGGGGAAGACTTAACAACAATAACCCACTAAGGGAGGGAGGCGGTTGTTGTCCAGGAAAGCCAGGACGTGTACTCAAAAACACCCCTAAAAATTCGGGGACTTAATCGACAACCTAATAAGTACCCGATTTACGGAGGCCAGATTTTTTTTACAGGTAAAGGAAGCTATGTGTTGACGACACCTCAAATTTTAGGCATAGGTAAGGTTCAAAGCACTGGTTATGTACAAAGCTAAGATTTGATCAAAGTGATAACCACAAAAATTTTTGCACTTATAAGGAAATGATTCTTGATTCAATTTATTCAGTCTACTTTTTCGTATTAAGTATCTTCTCATTACTTCAAACAAATACGTCCAAAACACAACGAACGTCGTCACTAGTTCAGCCACAAGGAACTGCGCTTTGAAGGCGTTGCAAGCGGAGAAAAAAGAAAGTTTTTTGGACGTGGACCAACCATGGCAACCCCCTTACTTGCTCGCTATTCCATTGAAACGACAACCGTAAAGCCATATGTTCGAACACCCACCACAATCTTCTTGATATCCAAGTCTAGTAACCAAGCAACCATTATTGGAGTCCCATTTCTCTCACTCTTGCGCTCGCCCAAGAAACATCAATTGACTTTGAGATGTTTGGATTCAGTGATATTCAGCTGTTCTTGAAATTTGTGATTTTTATCGGAACTACTATGTGTTTCCAAACTTTTGCGCACAACTGCTCACATAGCTTCCTCTACCTGTAAAAAAGTCTGGCCTCCGTAAATCGGGTACTTAGTACCGTAGCACACATATCTAGCAAAAAGTCTGACCGATTTCAAACGCGCTCCAGTCGCATTTTTGTAAAATGAGTACGGTAGGCCTACCCTAGGGTCGGGACTCTCACAACGAACAGTTAGATCTTTGTGGATTTAAATTATTATTCTTACTTTCAGTCCATTGAAATTAAAGGCGCATTACTTTTACGTTCTTGTATTTCAAGGAGAAACTGATACGGTACTAAGTAACCGATTTACAGAGGTCTGACTTTCTTACAGGTAGAGGAAGATATGTGTAGCAGTATCGCCTCGAAATACAAGAACGATTTAAGTAATGCGCCTTTAATTTCAATGGACTGAAAGTAAGAATAATAATTTGAATCCACAAAGATCTAACTGTTCGTTGTGAGAATCCCGACTCCTACCGTACTCATTTTGCAAAATTGAGATTAGAGCGCGTTTGAAAACGGCCATGCTTCTAGCGATATATGAGCTGCTCCTCTTCGATTATGTAACTTTCCTAACCGATTTGAAACGAAAATTAATTTGATTTTAAATTTGTCGCCCAACGGAGCCTAATAAGGGCTTTGACCCACGAAACCCTCAAATGGGAGTGTAAGTGGTATGTTGACTTGCCAGAGGTGGTTTCCGTTTTCTCAGCCATTTCTTTTTGTTCTGTTCATCTTTTTTTGAAACTGGCACGTTTGGTGAACATTGGTCTCTTGCAGAGTTGCGCGGAATTCCGACTTTCGTGAAAAATTTCACTTCCGACTTCCAAATTCTACTTCCGTCAAAAATTGTTTTTCGTGAAAAATGACGAAAAGACCGTGAAATCAACTCAGTCAGGAGATGACCTTCACCTGTTGAGAATGAGCGGATATACAATATCTTTGGGTTTTTTCAACTTTTTTGCACTGCCGACTACCGTTGAAAAAATTCTACTTCCGACTTCCGAGAAAAAATCTCACTTCTGTTTAAAGAATTAACTTCCGACTTCCGTTTTGAAAAAATTTACTTCCGTGCAACTCTGCTGCCAATGATTGGCAATATGCCCATGCCTACTTACAAGTACACAGGTCGATCTCTCTTGAAAACAATGTTTTTTTTTACTTCGATGTCCCGTCTTTAACATGCAAGTTCAAAACTTCAGAGAAACCCACCCTAGCGTAATCTTTGTTCTTCGCCTAATCACCTTCATTCTGTCGTAACGTCTGTGCACCAAGCAAAAAAACATGAAAACCTGTGAGCCCGCGAAAGTTGTCCAGGCAACGGCTGTGGTGGCTCTTGTTAGAACTGAATACAATTGAACATAATCCCATAGCTCTTCATTTCTTCTTCTTCCAGATGCTTCGTCGATATAGCCCTCATGGTCTGGACACTATCCCATTGGCGAGTCGAAGAGTTGTGATCGGATCACTTCCAACTTGCGACATTTGCATAAGGGTACGGTATATTAGGCCAATCTAAAGTTTGATTTTCAAGGCGTCCGATGTAGCGACTGTTCATGCTTCAATTGAATTGTCCGGAGGTATTTTCTGGTTAAAGGATCATTCGTTAACCGGTGTCACTAGGGTCAATGGAATGAATGTTGTAGGACAGGTTCGAATTCATTAACTCCAAAACTTTTGGTGGACCGGCATCGGACCGTAAATGGGCGACAGATGTCCGAGACGACTGTCGCCCATTTACGGTCTGATGCCGGTCCAACAAAAGTTTTGGAGTCATACCCCTCTCTCTATCACTCGACGTCGATTTTCAGACAGAACTTCGGAGTGGTGATGTGATTGAGATAGGAAGATCAGAATCGTTCATTTTCGAAACGGGCGGTCTGCATCTTCCCGCGTTGAACGAGGTTTCTAACAGGACGACCTACTGAATTTTTCTCGGGCGCAAAACGGTCCGGTGGGTTCCCACTTTGTGCCCTGTTTGCGCCTCCAAAAACAAAAGTTTACCCCTCTGGTTTTTTCGAGTGCGGCACAAACTGGACCGTTTTGCGCCCTGTCCGCACGAAAAAAAATTCGGAAATCGGATGGATTAATATCCCGCATTCAGACGTCTAGAAGTCGAGAAAGCAGTTTGATAGTGAAAACCGAAAAGCTACCACAGTTAGTCAACCGTCAGACCTCAAACACTCGCAGAGCATCGGGTAGATCAAACGATCACTCTGCTGATAGTTACAGCTCGACTAATGAGAGCCCGCCGACGTCCGGAGGTAGTAATAATAATTATTTATTCAAGAAAGAATAAAAATAAAAGCTAGTGCATGAAGACGACTTATGTGAGATTCCATTCAGAAACAAAGCGGAGCAACAGGTCAGTCGGAAACTCTTTGCTCCAACGTGTTGTTCGACTCCAGTCTGAACTCATTTCCAGAGATGAAAAGGTATTCACAAACGAAAATGACGAAAACAAGAAGAGTACTTCAGATCAAAGAATTGCTGCTGGCGAGAGAGGAGAGCACACAGATGGCCACAGAGGTTAGACGCAAAGAGAGTGAGGATAGGCGTACAAAGTTGCCTCAGGTTCGTCGCCTCAATAGCTCAGTTGGGAGAGCGTTAGACTGAAGATCTAAAGGTCACCAGTTCGATCCTGGTTTGGGGCAACCCTTTTGCTGTCAAGTTGACTTGAACAAATTGTCGAGCAGTGATAGTCGACTTGGATATTGATTTCTAGGTCTTTTTGATGTTGTTGATGTTGTCGTTTAGACTACTGGATTTCTGCACATGGTGATTGCGTTGTCAGGAATCTATCATCTGATATCACATCCGATCCCGACGACGTCATCGAAAAAAATTTTTTTTTTTGAAAATTGAATTTTTTTCCTGATTCATTATAAAATCGGTCATCGGATTGTCTTCGAATATCGTCTCGATAATATTTTCGGTGACATCGTTAGAATCGGATATCAGATTTTTATGATAAATTCGGGAAAAAAATCAAAAAAAAATTTTCAAAAAAATTTTTTTCACAATTTTTTTTTGAAAATTTTTTTTGATGACGTCGTTCGGAATCGGATGTCAGATGAGATGATAAATTCCTGACAATGACTTCACTACAAGCAGAAATTCAGGCATCTGAACAACATCAAGAAGGCCTAGAAATCAAAATCCAAGTCGATTGCCAATTTCACTGTCATTTGTTTGAAAATTGTTATGTCGCAAGGACAGTGTGGTACGCCGGCCAATATGTACAATTTATAGTAGAACACACTGCGTCAAGCGCAGTGGAAAACTGTCGGATGAAGCAGCGAGGGGAGGCGACCAATAAGCAGCGAGCACGAACTCCGCCCCTTCGTAAATCCTGCACTGCTGTAGATCAAATTACAGTTACTGTAGTTAAAAACTTTTTACTCTAACTTTTTCTCAAAATTCATGTTAAAAAGCTAGTTACGAAGGAATGTTTCATGATTTGCAATCTTTTAATAGCAATTGTCGGAACAAATTCTTGAGAAAAATAGAAGGTAAAAAAATAAGGCATTTAGGAAAACACGGACACGCGCAAACCACGGACGGCAGACCATCCCTTTTTTCTAGGCTTAGGTAAGGTTGGGACCCCAATTTTTTTTGTGGATCTTAATCAGCACTATTTTTAGGCTTAGCTTATGTTCGAACAGAGGTCCCAACCTTACCTAAGCTTAGAAAAAGAGGTGGTCTGCCGGGGGTGGTCTGCCGTAGGCATGGGCATATTGCCAATCATTGGCAGTCGATTGGCAATGCCTCTTTTCCATTGCTAATAGCATTGGCAGTCGGTTGGCAATGCAATTGACTTGGATTTTGATTTCTAGGCCTTCTTGACGTTAAATATGGTGTTATAACAAAATGCATTGCCAATCGACTGCCAATGATTGGCAATATGCCCATGTCTAGTCTGCCGTCCAAGGTCTGCGCGTGTCCGTGTTTTCCTAAATGCCAAAAAATAATGATGTGCGAACGCGCCCTAAAGCGATTCTTCGTTCAATATTATTTGCGAGCAACGCGTCTAATAATCGATAACAATCACCTTTGGCTCGGTGTGTAGGAGTATACAGAAGCAAAGTATAAAGAAATCGAGAGTTTAAGTAGTCCGGGATCGTGGGAAACTAACAAGTGTGGGAAAGTTGGTAGATCAAAAGTCAACTATGCGACTTACTGTAGTTCATTCGCAACAAAAATGTTTCTTAAGGTTACATCGTTGAACAATTTGTTTCGATCACCTTCGAAAACTTTCGAAGTGTTCGCTTATCGTGCCGTGATTGGTTCAATTTCAACGGAGTTACACAATTTCAACGAAAGGTTTTTCTCATGATTATCTCTCCCAATTGTTCATTCAGAACGTTGAGCCAACCCCAAAAAGATTATTCCGACGTTTTTCTAAGTATGTCGCGTGCACTGGACATCCCAATATCGATGAGAATGAAGGTGAGTTCAAATATTGATTGAAAATATCGATTAAATTTTGAGGACATTGAAAAAAGATGCGAAGATTATCTCTTTGATAATGATTTCGACGATGCGACATTATCCAGACTTGGAGCGTTTTTGAAGGAAGACAGGAGGGAAAAAGTTGTGGTGAGTGGGGCAAACGCAGTTGAAAAATGTGGCAATTAGTAAATCGCATCCCATCGCATCCCGCATCCCGTCGCATCCCGTTTTTTTCAAACGTCTGTAACTTTGCTCGGAACAGCCCAATCACCTCGTATTTAGGCTTAGGTTGAACGTTAAGCTGACCCGAACCTAACCTAAGCCTAAAAAAGAGGTGTTCATGCGATGCGAAAAAGTTATCGCATCCCATTTTTGAAAATGGGATGCGGGATGCGGGATGCGATGGGATGCGATTTACTAATTGCCGAAAAATGTGAGCAAAGAAAATTGATAGAGTAGATCAAATTTCAGTTACTGTAGTTCAAAAAATTTTACTTTTCCCACTTTTTTTGTCCCAGATTCACAAATCGTAACGTAGAAATGTTTGAAGTGGGTAAAAAGTCGATCGACAGTCCGCAACGTTCATTATGTCAAGTTAAGCAGTTATTGAAACACAAACACTTTCGAAAAGGAAAGTGGAGGTCGGCAAAGCGATTGCGAAGCGGTTTTATTGTCCTATGCATTTGCCGAGGTGTGCAGTGTATACTGAATCGTTTGTGCAGCTTTCCACACCTCGGCAAAAGCAGAAGACAATAAAACCGCTTCGCAACCGCTTTGCCGATCTCCGCTTTCATTTTCGAAAGTGTTTGTACTTTAATAAATATTTCACTCGACACAATGAACGTTGCGGACGGTTCCCAACGATAGTTTTACCTACTTCAAACATTTTTACGTTACGATTTGTGAATCTGGGACAAAAAAGTGGAAAAAGTGAAATTTTTTGAACTACAGTAACTGAAATTTGATCTACTATATCGATTTTCGTGCATCGTGGATTCGGCAAAACTTCTAAACATTCCTTTGAGGGTCTCTGGGCAGAGCTGGAGGTGATTTTACCCCTGGTACGCGATGCTGCGTCCATGGCTCGAGATTCCATAAGGACGTGCAACGTCTTCACACAATGGAGCAGAAAGTTTGGGGTACGTTGAAGAATTGACAATCAGACTTTTTCTTTTCTAGGACGCCATCAGAAAATCAAGCATCACATCAAAGATCATGCTGGAAGCTGTCGAGTCATTGAAAACTGACTTTGTTGACGCACAGGTTCGAAGCTTCCCCGAAACGAATAATTTTTGCATTTTCACATTCTAGATGAGTCGTCACTGGATCCTCCCAAGTTTGGCGCCAGTTCTCCGGCTAGCCGCAAAGGAACTGGAGAACAAGGAGAAGCTTCTGGTATCTGTGCCAGCGTCAAAGCGGAAAGAGCTTCTGGAGACGTCCGAAGACCTCCTTCAGCTGTCTCAATCTGCGGATTCTGATGACCTGGACGACGTGGAGACAGCGGTTAGGAATCTGAAGTCTGCCTCGAAAAAACTTGAGGCTAAACTTGCAGAGAACGGAAGAATAGGTGAGCGAGAGTGTTGAAAAGATGAATAAAACGAGTTCAGAAGCTCGGAAACAATCCGTCTTCTCAATTGACATCACCGAAGACGATGTCGCAGAAGAACGCAAGAAGACTCCGACTCCCCTCGCCAAAAAATCCTCTCAAGTCATGAACATCGGGGATCAAGAAGACTGGGAGAATCGGATGAAATCTATCATCAATGAATTTCCGAGTCTGCAAAAGCAAGATGATGACACGTCGAAAGAGCAGCTGGTGACAATAAAGTCCAATGTCCTTGAGGTGAGCACCTGGGACTTCTGAAACACTGAGGATTCGAAATTCAGGATCTGCTACAAGTTGCCCAAAGCTTGATTGACCAGAAGAATCAGGAAGCAGAAGTCAGAAGTAAAAGGAGTGTCCTGGAGGTGGTTTCAAAGCAGGAATCACAAGTCGGAAGTACCCCAGAGACATCTGAATCTGGAGAAAAGCATAACGATGAGGTTGTGAACCCTTTGACAACTTCTTCGATCGACTTTACAAATCAGGCGTCTCAAGAAAAGGATCATGGAGAAAACAGTGAAGCGGTGGATCAATCTCTGACGTCATCGCAAGACCTTCCGGAACATGATTCTGAAAGCAAAACTTCCGCAGGAGAATCAGAAGCTCAACAAGAGGATCATGAAGAAAAGAGTAAAGCGATGAATGTGACGTCATTGCAACACCTTTCGAAACAAGATTCTGGAAGTAAAATGATCACCGGAACACTTGAAAGTCAACAAAAAAGTCAAGAAGGTGCCAGTGAAACAATGCAAAAGTCTGTGACGTCATCGCAAGCCGTTCCGGAACATGACTCTAAAATAGAAAATACCCCAGAAACATCTGGAGCTGAGGAGAAGAATCGAGAAGGTCACCAATCTATGACTTCATCAATCGTTCATAAAAAAGAATCAGAAGAAAAGACTACCCCAAGAGAACCTGAATCTCACGAAAAAGATAACGGAGAACAGATTGAGCCGATTGGACGACCAGAATCATCAACAACCTGTCACAGTGAAGAATCTGAATCGGGTACTACAGGAGCATCTGAGTCTCACAGAAAAGAACCTGGAAACGAGAATGAAGTTATTGAAGCTTCATCGGTTGATAATTCCGAAGATTCTGCACCTTCAGAAGTGAAATCCCCATTTTCTTCGGATCACAGAGCTAACGACGCCACAAAGGATTCCGAATCTTCCCATGGTCAACCCATAACTGACACAGACTCTGGAATCATTGCAGACCGTGAAGACATTCAATCGACTCCAGGGCACATGTGGTTGCCTAAGTTGACAGTGGAGCCGTCGAGTCAGCCGGAATCAGCTCGGAATCAAGAAGTGGCACCGTCGGAAAAGAATCCAGAGCAAACTGTAGTAAGAGAAGAAGTGGAAACTTCTCCGACGACTTCAGAGAAGAATCCTGAGCATGAAGAGGAAGTTGAGAAGAGGGTAAAAACTCCATTATTGACATCGTCGGAGCAAAATTCTGAACGGACTACTTCAACACCTCCGTCAGAGCAGAATTCTGATAACGATGAAGAATCGGTACCAACGAAAAATGGAAGTTCATTCTCGATGATGTCATCGGAACAAAGTGCAGATAAAACGGAAGAAACTCCATCGATGAGGACAGAACAAGCCTCACCCGACAAGAATACTGATATGCCATCTTCTACGCATTCGTCGTTTGTTCGGAACGAAGATAGCGACGATGAGATTGAAAATCCATCAACTGACGAAGACGAGGCATCAGATCGTGAGGCCCGCTCTCCCAACAGTGAGAAAGAAGATTCGGATAAAGAGAGGGAAGAAGATACACCGTCAGCAAACGACAATCCAGATGACTCTGGATCAGAAAAAGGGGAGTCGGCGAGGTCAGAACATGAATCTGATAGAATGAAAGATGAGGAATCTTCCATGATGTCAGAGCACAATCATGAACCTGACGACCAAGAGGATCGCCAACAAACCGCAAGAGAAATCGACCCGAAGACTAAAATGGAGATTGTTCGAGATCTCATGGTTGGACGAGCTGCAGAAAAAGAGCCAGATACAATTACCAGCTCTGAAGTGGAACAGAGCAGTTCAAATGACGATGAGGTTGTGTCGGATCTCCTTGAGAGACAGGTTAGAGAGAGAGAGAGAGAGAGAGAGAGAGAGAGAGAGAGAGAGAGAGAGAGAGAGAGAGAGAGAAAGGAAGAGAGAAAGAGAGAGAGAGAGAAAAGAGAGAGAGAGAGAGAGAGAGAGAGAGAGAGAGAGAGAGAGAGAGAGAGAGAGAGAGAGAGAGAGAGAGAGAGAGAGAGAGAGAGAGCTAGAGACAGAATGAAAATTCAAACTTGCAGAATTCCAACGAACAAGCTTCATTGCATGAAAAAATGTGAGTATAATTCCTAAGTAAACTGATCAAGTTTAAAATTTCTAGAAAAAGACTCGAAGAAAGCAGTGAACAACTAAAAAACCTGAAAGGACCTCCAGGAATTGCAGATCTCAAAGTCCATAGCTACCACCTGCTGTCACACCTAAACACAGCAACGAAAACTAAAGTAGTCTACCAGGTGAGAAACTAAAAAAAACAACAGTTCAAGCTAAGGGGCCTGTAACACCGCGCTAAGCGCAGTAAAAAAGTGTCGGATCAAGCAGCGAGGAGAAGCGACCAATAAGCAGCGAGCATAAACCCCGCCCCTTTCGTAAATCCTGCACTGCTGTAGATCAAATTACAGTTACTGTCGTTTAAAAACTTCTTTCTCTGACGTTTTTTTTTCTCAAAATTCATGATAAAAAGCTAATTACGAAGGAAAGTTACACGTTTTGCAATTTTTCAACAGCGATTGGCAAAACAAATTCGCTTTTTAAGATGAGAAATGGCAAAATGTAAACCGCAGAGCGCAGAGTCGCAGAGCGACCGCAGAGTTTTTCTTATATCAGGCTTAGGCTTAAATATGGTGTTATAACAAAATGCATTGCCAATCGACTGCCAATGATTGGCAATATGCCCATGTCTAGTCTGCCGTCCAAGGTCTGCGCGTGTCCGTGTTTTCCTAAATGCCAAAAAATAATGATGTGCGAACGCGCCCTAAAGCAAATTTTCGTTCAATATAATTCGCGTGCAACGCGTCGGCAAAATGTAAACCGCAGAGTGTCCGCAGAGCGCAGAGCCGCAGAGTCAATTTTTGTTTCAGGTTTCGGAACATTTCTAATAACACGTACGGTTCCTAAATAGGCTTAGGTAAGGTTCTAAGCACAAGTACGTTCCAAAAATGGGGTCCGATTTTTCCTAAGCCTGATATAAGAAAAACTCTGCGGTCACTCTGCGACTCTGCGCTCTGCGGTTTACATTTTGCCCAACGCGTCTAATCGATGACGATCAATCGATGACGATCACGATTTGTAACATTGCAGAATCCGCACTGGTACGAAACGAGCTTCCCTAAAAGAAGTCAAACAACTGTACCGAAAAAGAAGAAATCAAGAAGTACTCACACTAGTCAGTCGGCGCCTCCAAGGCCTAGATTCAACCTGTATTAATTTTTTAAAAATCAGAAGTTATTTTTTATCCCAAGGATGACAATAAAAATTACCAGTTATAGTTTCTGAGTGCTACTAATCTTCAAAACGACGTGAAATACTGGCATACCCCTAGGCAACACTCGCACTGTGTAACTCTAAGAAACTGATCAAAGGAACCTTTAATTTGTGATTCTGTACAACACTTAAGAAATGATGTTGGGTTTCGAGAGATTCGGAGACACAAAATTTTCGACCCCAAAAATCACATAATGCCCATGGATTTTTTCAATTTCGGGTCCGGAAAAAATGTTGAGATTTTAACTCATATCGAAGTCTTCTCATCATTTGGAAAGCGGTCATGCTGCGCGTGCGACTTCTACTTGAGACTCTGAACCTCTCTGAGAGTGCACTTTAGCGGTTTGAAGAGCCTGTACGACAGTATGCTTCTCTCATCCTCCGACATCCCACTATTTCTCGGTTTAAACTATCCCAGAGAGCCCGCACTGTTTACATGCGATCTTCCAGAGTGAAGCTCGCCTCCTTTCTCTTGGATTTTCTTTGTTTCATTCTCATAAGATTTTCCTTTTATCCTGGTTTTGCTGTTTCTTCCTTGAATTATTTCAACAAAATAGAAGTTTTTCGGATTTCGAGCTTCTTACCTTTTTTTCAAACGTTATTCTGAATTTTAAAAAATCGAAGATTGGTAACCTCTATTTTTACAAAATGGTCAATACGAAGAAGCCAAAATCTTAGAGAATACATACTATATTTTTGTTTTGATAACCAATGGATAGAAATATAACTGTTTTTGGGTTACAGAAATCAACCAGTTTTAACTTCAAGCCAACTTTTTTCAACCCCCAAGTGGTTATAGGTTGAACCCATTGATCCAACCCATCTGGTCTATACCACTCAATGTTACAACCCAGAACATCTGGATCAAACCTCATATTGCAGAATGTCCGCTATCGAGATCACATCCGACTCTGCTGCCACCTGGGATTGGCCACTTCAGCACAGCGACGGTGTCGTCAAGGTCAGTTGAATACGAGGGATTAGTGAAAATTGTTTTAGGTCCACAACACTAAGGACAAGTTCGAGGTTGGACTTGACGTCCAGTTCTTCACTCCAAAAGAGATCGAGGTTAAAGTCAGTGGACAAGAACTTCTGATTCACTGCAGACACGAGGTGAGAAAGAGAGAAGAGAGAGAGAGAGAGAGAGAGAGAGAGAGAGAGAGAGAGAGAGAGAGAGAGAGAGAGAGAGAGAGAGATTCTCAACTTCTCAACTTCAGAGCCGAAGTGACGATCACGGATCTGTAGCTCGTGAGATCAACCGTGCCTACAAACTCCCAGAAGACGTCGATGTCACCACTGTCAAATCACACCTTGGATCCCGTGGAATTCTTCTCATCACTGCCGCTAAGAAGGCTTAAGAATCGTCGCTCGATTGAGTAGTTTAATGTCAATAAAGATGGATAATGCATGTTGTTTTAATATAATAACTTTATTCATTAAGAATAAGTTCATAAGCTTCATGACGACCAGCAATAGCCGCCACGAGCACAGAATAATGGGATTGGGAACCGTAGGAGAACCTTTTAAAAATTCTGCTCCGGTCAGGACAGTTGTGCGATTTTTGCAAAAAAACGTTGGATAACATTGTCAAATTACCAGAAGGAAAAGAACTGAATATGAGTGTTAGTAGTGATAGAACATTGGTGTTAGTTGTTCGACCAGGATATTCAGATCAATTCCAACCAGTTATCTGACAAATTGTTTTCGACCGTAATTTAGAGGTTCCCATCAGTTAATATAACAAGGGTTAGGAATTGAAATCAAAATCATAATTATGAGAGCTTTAGACGATAGAAAGAGAGGAGCTAATCTCTGTAGTCATCCAGAACTGTTGTTGACCGTTAGATACCGTTGATGGAATTTCCAGTAGAATTTCTAAATTTTCGGAAATGAGTTGGAGGAGGTGGCCAGAACGGCCACAATCAAATTCTTGGTCGAGATAGAGGCAAAAAGAGAGAGAGAGGCAAAAAGAGAGAGAGAGAAAAAGAGAGAGAGAAAGAGAGAAACAGAAAGAGGGGAAGAGAGAGAGAGAGAGAGAGAGAGAGAGAGAGAGAGAGAGAGAGGAACCACCGACTCTTTCGCGCATGAATGATATAACAAAAATCAAATTTATTGCACAAAACTCAATTAAAAAAATGCTTGCTTACACGTATAGCGAATTGGATTCTGGAGGGAAACGAATAAAGAAGATCACATGGGACTGTCCTGAAGGGGAAATGTATGTGATGTGTCGGCGGTTTTAGAGTTCGTCCTTCTTGTCTTGGAACGATTTGCTTGCGTGCTTGGCCATAAACTTCTTGAGATCTTCCAGGTCTCGGTTTCCGTTGTATTTGACTGGTTCCGACTGAAAATTGATGATTTTTGAATCTGTTGATTCTGATGTAGTGTATACCTTCTTGCCGGCTGGCGCAAAGTAGATGGTTGGGAATCCTTCGACATTGAATGGAGCTGGAGCGTCGTTGGTCGTCGCGTCCATTTTGGCCAAAACCAGGTTTGGTTGGGTCTTCTTGAGGGCTGCTGCCAGCTCTTTGTACTTTGGCTCAAAGTTCTGCAAGATGGATATTGATTCTCTCTCTCTCTCTCTTTTTTTCTCTCTCTCTCTCCCTCTCTTTTTTCTCTCTCTCTCTCCCTCTCTTTTTTTTCTCTCTCTCTCTCTCTCTCTCTCTCTCTCTCTCTCTCTCTCTCTCTCTCTCTCTCTCTCTCTCTCTCTCCCTCTCTCTCACACTCACCTTGCAGTGACCGCACCATGGAGCGTAGAACTCGATCAGGACATCCTTCGAGTCATCCAGAACAATCTTGTTGAAGTTAGCTCCCACCACAGTCTTCACTGGTCCCTTGTCGTCCTTCGGGATCGGGGCGCTCTTCACGAACGGCTTCGCCTTTCCGGAGCTGATAACCTTCATGAATCCTTCCAAATTCTCATCGAGCTCTCCGTCAAACTGCTCTGGGTCCATTGGGTACTTCTTTCCATCGAATCCAAACACCACGACGTTGTGCTCCAAACCGGAATCTCCAAGGCCGAGCTCTCCCAACTCCTTGGCAAACTCCTCTTCGTCAGCTACTGCGAAACGGTACTTGTCCTTTTGGTACTGAAAAACGGAATGTTGGTACTGTTTGGTGTTAAACTAGTTCCTAACCTTTTGAGCTACATTCAGAACCTTCTGTCTCCAATATTCACTTCCTTCTCTGTACTGAATCGAGAAGTCTGCATTGTAGTAGACAACGACGAGTGGAGTCTTCGAGTAACGCGTTGCAGCGTTCTTTTTCGTCATTTTTCCCACAAGAGGAGCCGAATGTTCGCGGAAGAAGGTCAGAAGGTCTTCAGTCGTGGCACCAGCCTGAAATTTGTACAATATGATAACCACAGAACCTAAGATTCCCAATTACGCCGAAGCGAGACTCACAAAAAAGGCTCACCTTGTTCAGGGTTCTGCTCTTGGGCTCAAATTTGGACTGGAAGAGCTGCGGGTAGAAGATGATAATGTCGTTGGGTTTAGCGTCGTACTTCTTGAATGCCTTCTGGTCGAGCGTGTATCCCATCGATTTGAACTCTTCACGGAGCATTTCGGAGGCGTCTGAGAAGGCGTCAAAGGCTGCAGAATCCTCGGTAGCAAAGAATCCGATAATGGTCACGTCTTCCTTCTCGAAGAATCTGCAGACGGAATGTTAGGATGGAAGGAGAGAGAGAGAGAGAGAGAGAGAGAGAGAGAGAGAGAGATGCTCACTTTCCAATCTCCTTGACCGAATCGAGTTTCTTAGCCGCCGGCTTCGATTGCTTGATCATATAATCGACGATGCCTCCGGCTTCTCTTGGTCCGTTGTACTCGAATCTCCTTCCTCCTCTGATGATCTTCAGGGTTGGGTATCCCGAGACTCCGTAAAGGTCTCCGAGCTTCTTTTCGACGGTTGCGTCAACCTTGGCGAGCTTGATGTCGTAACCTTTGTGCTTGAGGAGTTTCGCTGCCTTCTCGTATTCTGGAGCCAGCTTCTTGCAGTGGCCGCACCTGGAAAAATGGTTTTATGCTTGGTTCAATTACCCACGTTTGAGGTTACTGTTAGTTTATTAGAAAAACCGGATCGGGTAGCGTCATAACTTATTCCGGTTCAAATTCGGTTCAATTACTCAAGTTTGAGGTAACACTCTTCAAACCTCACCATGGTGCATAGAACTCGACCAAGACCAGCGGGTTGGCGTTGATGAACTCATCAAAAGTTTCCACGGTGAGGGCGACAACTTCCTCTGCTGGTGGTTTGTAGTTCGGGTCGGTTCTGGACGCAACCCAGTCGACGATGGTTGCTTCTTCACGTCCTCCGTCGTAGTCTGTTGGTCCTTCACCGTCCTTCCAGAACTTGAGCGTTGGGTAGCCGTTGATTTCGAATCGTTTGGCCACTTCAGGTTGTTCTGTGGCGTCGACCTTGGCAAGCGGGATTGAGAGTTTCGCTGCTGCTTTCTCGTATTCTGGAGCCAGGTTTTTGCAGTGACCACACCTGAAATAAAAATGTAAGACTCCACTTTGCCATTCGACATTTCACTTCAAGGTTCGTAACTAGGATTTTGAATCGATCAATAAGTCTGAAAGGTCAAGAACTATTCTGTAACTTCTAGAGCTCACAATTTTGACGACCAATAGGCTCAACCAATCCAACTCACCATGGTGCATAGAACTTGACCAGGACCGTTGGGTTCTTCTCCAGGTAAGCGTCAAAGTTCTTGTCGGTCAGAATCACAACACCTTCGTCCATCTCGAATTCCAGATCTTCGCATCTTCCGTATGCTGCTAGAAGCAGGACAACGGCCAGGAATTGCCGCATGTTACCTTCAATAATGATGGTCAGAATCGGGGTTATGGTTTCCTTTGTGACTCTGCGTCTCTGATGGAGAGGGTGCTCTCTAGCCGCATACATTCGAAGCCATACAAATTGTAAATGAGTTGGATTAATCGGAATGAAGAGAAATCGAGATACATGAGAACTTTAGAAGTGGGAAAAGAGTGAAAAATGATGATATTCTGACTAAAATCATGTATTTATAAGGTTCTCCGGTTACACGTGGATTACTTTCACGTGGAAATATTTAAGAATCTTTTTTTATTGAAAAAGAAAGAGAGAGAGATAGAGAGAGAGAGAGAGAGAGAGAGAGAGAGAGAGAGAGAGAGAGAGAGAGAATTTTATCTTAACGGAAGGCGGAAGCGGAATTTCGCACAGCTCGTTTTCACACCAAAGTAATGATTCGAGAAAAATGCCATAGATGACAAGATCTGTTTGTGGTGGGAATAGTGAAGGAACTCCGCGTGGACCGTCGTGGTCCGCCTGTCGGTGCCAGGTCGCGCCACCACTGTTTACTGTCACTATTTGAGCCGGTCAAATATACGCGCTCTGTGAAGGTAAAGTAAGTGTCCTGTTTGCTGAGTTAGTCGCCGCTCGTCGTCTTGACCTAATAATTGCCCTTTTTGTGCCGAGATAGGAAGATAGAAAGAGAGAGAGAGAGAGAGAGAGAGAGAGAGAGAGAGAGAGAGAGAGAGCCGATTACCGCGCGAGCCACATGTGATAAAGCAGGACAGCGATGTTGTCGAACGCTCTAGAGTTTTAAATTTATAGTGATGACATGGCCAAACTAACCGTGTGATGTACTCATTTGTATAACTGAACCAGGAAGAGGCAAAAGCTAGAGAAGTGTCGTCAGAAGCTGTGTAATGTACGCAATGAAATTTGGAATTGATATTGATTACATGACGACACTAACTGTGTGATCTACGCGAGAAAGGCATCGTGAGAAGATGTGTAATGTACGCATTCCGACACCTCTATGAGCCCGGGAATTCAACTTACGCGTTCTTGAGCTCAACGAAGGAAATTCCGTTTGGATCCATACAGACACCGAACGCTTTCCCTGAGAAAATCGGGATTCCGTAAATTCAGGCTGACCATTCAATCGTCAAAATATGTCTAACCACTCGGTGAGCTAGGGGTCACAAGATCGAGACAAGAGGTCCCGGATTGAGCCACCTGTTGGTCACTTTTTCCACCGGACCGCTGCCATCGAACCTCATTTTGTTATTTCCAACTTAGCCTTCCTTCCTTCGATATAATTAAATTTACATTGCCGAGTTCAGAAAATTTCGCTAAAAATTAAAGTCGGTACTCTGAAAACCAAGGGGACGGCCTCAAATTCTTGAAAATTCGGCATTCAGAATCATGGATTGACTGAGTTTTCGCAAAACATAATTTTCAGATGATTTTACTCATCTATTCCTTTCTACTGGTTTCATCAGTGGTTGGAAGACTTCCACCAAGGGATCCAGCCGGAGCATCCAAGTCTAACTTGTTAGGGGAAACTCTCAACCCTAACGGGTACAAGTACGATGAGCTCTATATCGATGTTCCTTTGGACCATTTCACTTTTACTAGCGCAAAAAAGTTCCCGCTAAGGTAAGGCTTCAACTTTTGACCTACAAGGTAAATTTCCAAGTTTGACCCGACCTCTCGAGAGGCAGAGACAGAAAAGGCTCTGGATCAATTCTCAGCCGTAATTTTTGCATGTTTTCGGATCAAAATCAAGTCAATAAAAGGCATTTCTCAATAACCTAAGTAAAATGAATTATTTTGACCGAAATTTTGAAACCAAAATCGCTTGGAAAATGTTCAAAACCAACTCATTGCTTTAGTATATGCTCGCACTGTGAATGACCTCGTTAAGGTACTTCTTGAACAAGGAGAACTACCGTAGCGGGGGTCCGATCCTTTTCTACACCGGAAATGAAGGAAAACTCGAAGGGTTCGCCGAAAACACAGGATTTATGTGGGACATTGCTCCCGAACTCGGCGCTGCAGTTGTATTCGTGGAACATCGGTTTTATGGAAAGTCCAAGCCGTTTGGGTGAGTTTAGGGGGCGTGGCTTAACTATCACTGGCTGAGTAGATCAAATTTGGAAGTAATGTAGAAAAATTCTTTACAAAAACAAAAATACTGTCAAAATAATGATTTCACAAAAGACAAAATGACTGGGAGGAGAACGTAGAAATGAAATAACTCCTTCCGACTGGATAGATCAAATTTGGCGGAACTGTTAGAAAATGTTCTCACAAAAGAAAAAGCAAACTTGAAGATAGCATAGGTTTGCAATTACAGTAAGGAGTACTGTAGTTAGAGTAGAATCAAAATCTGATCTCACTTCCAGAAACGACAGCTACAAGACCATCGACAAGCTAGGCTACCTTTCAGCTGAGCAGGCTCTTGCTGACTTCGCCTATGTCGGGCAGTTCCTGAAACGAGAGGTACCGTAACCGTTACCGTAATATATTGATACCGGTTTAGAAGCTCCCTGGAGCCCACGACTCTGCTCTGATCGCTTTCGGCGGTTCCTATGGTGGTATGCTTGCTGCATGGTTCAGGATCAAGTATCCGCATATCGTTGATGGGTTCGATAGCTAGTGTGTCGGATATTCTGAATCCTAAGTTTCAGATCGATTGCAGCATCTGCGCCGATCTTCTGGTTCCCAGATTCCAAAATCGACGCCGGAGCGTTCGACTTTGTTAGTTTGGGAGAGAGAGAAAGAGAGAGAGAGAGAGAGAGAGAGAGAGAGAGAGAGAGAGAGAGAGAGAGAGAGAGAAAGCTTTCAGATTGTAACCCGCGCATTCACCGACGCCGGCTGCAACCGCGCTGCAGTCGAACAAGGTTGGCAAGCGTTGGAAAACCTGGCCCAAACCTCATCCGGGCGTGCAACACTCAACAAGGTCTTCAAGCTTGAACCAAAATCTGAAGTCAAAACACCAGAAGACGTGTTGTTCCTGAAAACCTTCATCAAGGGCGGTATGGAAGCGATGGCTATGGTCAACTATCCCTATCCCACGAGATTCTTGAGCCCTCTCCCAGGATGGCCGGTCAAGGTTTCTTCCTGATTTTTCCACGCGTAGACAACAAACTTCAGAAATCTTGCAAATTCTTCGCTTCGGCACCACAGTCAGATGCTGATTCGCTGGAGAGCATGTACCAGGTATGATCAAGGTCTGAGTTCCAATCGCATCATTATACACTCTGTCCCAAAAAAACGAGAACACCCATATTTTCTAAAATTTCTTTGTTCGTTTTTTTGTTGGGAGAATTTCACTTCAACATCTTTTTAAAGATCCTGGAACAATGTTTTGTGCAAAATTACGGCTCAGTCGATGGATTCGATGGAAATGATCCCAATACGAATACAAGCAAAAAAATTAAGAAAAATATGGGTGTTCTCGTTTTTTTGGGCAGAGTGTAGTCTTCTTTGTCTTTTAAACTCGTTCTTCAAGATAAAATGAGCGAAGCTATGGTGACGTCACAAATCATGAATCCTGTCTTCAGATGGCCAATATTTACTACAACTCATCTGGAGCAACCAAAAGTTTCTGCGCAAATGATAAAGTCTGTGGTGACGCTTATGCGGCTCTTGGAGACCCACTGGGCTGGCCATTCCAGGTAATCACTAGGAAAAGGTCAAAAATAATTGTCAGATCAAACATTTTTGTAGCTACCTTTTCAAAGAATAAGGAAGCGAGCGTAGCCTGTTCTGAGTAAAAGTTGGAAAAATTTCCTTTGATTGACAGTTTTTCTTGATTTTTGGAATGAAAAAACTCCGTTCAGACATGTACCGAGATGACAATGCCACTTGCCGCAAAAGGATCTCCCAACGACTTTTTCTGGAACGAAGGGAAGTTCACCGTTGATGGTTACCGCGAGAACTGTGTCAACATGTGAGTCTTCTGGTCTTCTGAATCTTGACGTCCAATTTAGATTCAAATCGACCAGCTACACAGCTGACATCTTGAGCCCCTTTCATGGAGGGCTCGAGTACGGAGCAACCACCGTCCCAACTGCCTCTAACATCGTTTTCTCGTTAGTTTTTCATTTTTCACAAAGCACTACCTGTAAGATGCGGTAAAACCTCTGCACGCTTCATAAGGGGTCCGGCATCCCGCCCCGGTGTCTTTGCTCGTGCTAGCGCCCCTGCAAGAGAGTACATGAGATAGCGAGACGTAGACGCGTAAGGGACATGTGAGATAGCGCATTGTTTGTGGAAAGCGTTAGAGTCCGTTTATCTCTGAGCAGTAAGTAGGGTGATGTGCCTCTCTCTCAAGGTAGTTGTGGGGTATTGTTCATAACTATTATAATATGTATGTTGTCGGGAAAGTCTTGTACGTTTGAGTTATTTATTACTCGAAGGAACACATACACCGAACTAATTTCCAAAGATCAGCACGGGTTTCTAAGTGGTAGATCCTGTACTACTCAACTCTTACAGTTTTCCAATCACTGTACTAATCTCATTTCTCACTCTGGATGGGCTGATGTAATCTACCTTGATTTTGCAAAGGCTTTTGACTCTGTGCCTCACACCTTTTTAATCCATAAACTTCACACATATGGAATGCCTTCCCTTTTAATCAATTGGTTCGCAGCTTTCCTTAGAGATAGAAAAGGATTTGTTAGACTTAATGGACAAATATCTTCCGAACACGTCTCTACTGTTAGCGGCGTACTTCAGGGCACAGTCACCGGCCCCCTTCTCTTCCTTCTTTTCATTAACGACATAACTGACTACATCAACGATAACAAAGTCAGAGTCTTTCTTTTCGCTGACGACGTCAAGCTAGTCTCAAACGATTCTACCTCATTACAATCTGCACTTAATGCTGTCTCTGAGTGGTGTCATGATTGGGGAATGACTATTGCACCGCACAAATCGCATCTTCTAAGGATCGGTAGCCCACCATCTCCTGTTAGATACCATTACCGAAATTCGTTATTAAATCAAGTAACTCAGATTCGTGATCTTGGAATTTTGGTTGACAATCGCTTAAACTTCAAACCTCATATTAATAGTCTTAATGCTCTTGCAATGGTCAGGGTTCGACAACTCCTCAAGGTCCTCAAATTTTCCACGACTGCTCCATACTTCAGAGCCTTTAATGTTTTCGTCATGCCAATACTAATGTACTGTGTTGAAACTTTTGCCCCTCCACTTTCTTCAAAATCTGCAAAGTTACTAGAGCAGCCTCT
The DNA here is from genome assembly GCA_963978915.1 of Caenorhabditis parvicauda. Lineage (NCBI taxonomy): Eukaryota > Metazoa > Nematoda > Chromadorea > Rhabditida > Rhabditidae > Caenorhabditis > Caenorhabditis parvicauda. Next base: position 12,471,117 of record OZ022252.1, read on the forward strand.
AAAATACTTTTCCCGTATAGTATTTTGTCGTTTGAATATAAAATTCTCGTCCTATAGCCATCGACTCTCTGTTGCAGGCTGTTCTAGTATCTTCCGAGAAAGAACTAACCGTATTTTATTCACTCTTGCCAAAATCTTGTTGAAACTAACGTATTACCCGAATTCGGATCACTACATTAGACTGAGCCAATCTCAACGTCGACCTTGGTGTATTTCTCTTAACCCTTCCATCAACAGTTCCTTTTTGTCTTTTGCGGTACCTATATGGAATCGTATCTGTCATTTACTTCCGAAAGAGTTGAAACTGGGGGATGTGAAAAGAATCGTTAAATCTATTCCTAACGCGAAATTATTCATCGACATACCCCAGTCTCTACTCTGAATGTGGCCATCTTGGCCACCCCATTCTTCTCATTTCTAAGATTAAGAGAAATTTCACTCAACCTCTCATCGATGGATCGTGACGCTATGCCTTGACGACTCACAACGCTCTCAAAGGCTCGGTGACCGCAGTTCCTCATTCGATCGATGCCAGTTCATAAATTTCTATTTATCCATTGTTTGGTATTATTCACCCTTGTTATATTAACTCATTGGAACCTCTAAATTACGGTCATATACAACTTGACAGATTGCTGGATAGGATCGTTCTAAATACCCTGATCGAACTACTAACACCATTGTTCTATCAATACTAACACCAGTATTTAGTTCTTTCCTTTCTGGTACCCTGGCAAAGTCTTGTTTATCTCTGAAGTCAATTTTTTGCAAAAAATGCTACACTGTCCTGACCGGAGCAGTTTCTGAAACAGGTTCTAAGAGTCACCACATTCCCTTATTTGTTCGAGCTTTAAGCGGCTATTGCTGGCCGTTGTTGAAGCTTAAGTATTTTTATTCGTTATGAATAAATATTATTATTATTAACACCCGGATGGCTCTGACGATGAGAAAATCCAAACGTTGATAGTACATTGTTGACTACAGTATTACTTTGGTAACGGTGCGGCATTTATCAGGGGTGGCTGTTAGGCAGAGATGCTACTGAACCAAAAAATATCCCAAAACTTTCTAGACAACCTATTACTTCATTCACAATGTTGTGAAACCGTTGTATAAATTGATTATTCAGAAACGGCTACCTCGATCCATGGTCTGCAGGAGGTTACCTTACAGAAGACAAGGTAGTTGGTACCGTTACCAGCATAATCATCAAGCAGGGAGCCCATCACTATGACCTCCGCGGTGCTCATCCACTGGACACTGCAGAGGTTCGCACGACTAGAACTTTTTTGACCTACTCTCTCCACTTCAGATCAAACAAGTCCGCCGTCTTGAGCTCGCTCACATAAAGCGATGGATCAAAGCCAAGAAACAGGGTATCGAGGAGTAACTAGTATTTGTACTTTGTGGTGAATAAATGTCACAATTGCTGTCAACTAACAATGTCCGAGTTCGATCCTTCAAACGGCGCGCCTTTTTACTTTTTTTTCCAACTTTCTGGAGTTCGAACAGTCTCCAGCTCGCCACGTCGTTTTTCGACTCGGACAAAATTACTGGTATTTCTTTCAAACATCATTCCAGTGAGAGACAATAATCTTTGAGGACCTCGCCGAGCGTTCGATCCTTTTCGCGGCGGTTATTTTTTGCTTTTTCCTATTTTCGACTCGCTTGTAAAATTTTGTCTGCTATCGTTTTCAAACATCACTTCTCCGCCGCAAGTTCGATCCTTCTTGCTGGTGGTTTTTTTTGCGAATATCATAACTTCCCAGGTTTGCAGCCCCAAATCTGTGCACTTATGTACGAGCACAAAGAATACCGGCGACGTTTGATAAGACGTTATATGTCAGTGAAAAAAGAAAAGTGTCAAATGCCCGAATTGACACTTTGTCTGTTTATGGCCAGCTGGTCTGGCCGGGTATCTTATCTTTCTTGACTTGATGTGTTACTGGCTCTGGGAGATGGACTGCTCATTCAGACCATGTGCGGCATCTTCGGTATCTTGCTCGCTGATGGACGAACTTTGGAGCAGACCAATCTCCCTGTGCTCGCTGTTAACGGACTCACTGCGTTGCAGCATAGGTATGATACTTTCTCGTTTCTATCTTTTTCTGTTCTTATACAACAGAGTTTATTCATCACTTTGGCCGATCTCTGTCCTCAGCAAACCCGTTCGGTGTCTGTACGGTTTCTGGAATCCATTCTTGAGGCCGTACGTATGAATCCCTGAGGTCACATCGACTGGGATAAGTCTGATAAAGTTATTATAACGAAATTTTTGAAAACGGGTTCAATATGGGTGCAAACGGTGTGTGTATGACTTTAAACGGTCTCCAAATTCGTAATTTTTGAATTCCGCTTGGATCCATACAGACACCGAACATTTTCCCTGAGGTCACATCGACTTGAATAAGTCTGATAAATTTATTATAACGAAGTTTGTCATACTTTCCCTGGCTTTGTTTCGATCGAGTTCGTGGGTCAAAAGAATATTTTCCGCTCTCTATAAAATTGACTTGGGTGAATATAATAACTACTATTTTCGAATATTTCTAGCACAAGTAATTGAGAAAATTCACCTACCCCAGAACTTGAATAATTAAACCAAAAACAATCAATAATTTCATCTACAGAGGAACCGAATCAACCGGTATCGTGGGCAGTGATGGTATTGACAACGACCACATCAACATCGTCAAGGGCCATGGCCTCGTGCGCGACGTTTACGATGAAGTTGGGATCTCTACGCTCAACGGTATCGTAGTTACCGTACCCCGATTACTGTAGAAATTCAGACAGTCGAGTGCTTATCGGTCACAATCGTTATTCTACTGCTGGTCTCAAGAACTCTGGAATCAACTGTGTTCAGCCGTTTGTTGTTTATACAGGTGAAAGAATCGAATTTTTCACAATTATCCTTTTTTTCAGCATTTGGAACCATCGGAATCGCACACAACGGAGAAGTTGTGAATGCTAAGAACAAGCGAAAAGAGGTAATTTTTCCAAATCCGTCCATAATTATTTCCGTGTTCGTCTCAAAAAATACCGTATTTTAGCAGATTTGCTTGAGCTTTTGACACATCGATTTATATTTCTTTCTTTTGGCTCACATTTTTCACTTTCCGAATCATCCGAAAACAAAATGATAGTGTTTTTTCACATCCGTCAATTATTTTCCGGTTTTTTCTTATGTTCGCAGGAAGATCAAATTTTGATAGCTTTTTGATAGATTAGCTGACTATAGTTTTTATATCGATCCAATTCTCTCATCTTTCAGTTACTCGACCAAGGAGTCGGCCTCTCAACCGATACGGATAGTGAGCTCATCGCCCAAATGATTGCAAAAGCTGTTGCTCTTAACAAGAAATGCCGTAACAGTGCCGATCCCGGGGATATTTCCAAGGTTAGTTCCTATGGTGTAGTGGTCTCGAACTCTGTCTTCCGTGGCAAATGTTCGATCCCATCAATCACTATTTTTGCTTTTTCTGATTCCAATCTTCAGGAACTCGCCGTGACCATGATGGAAATATCCATGTCCTTCAGTCTTCTAGTAATGACTTTCGACAGGATCTACGCTATTCGAGATCCCTATGGTAACCGACCACTCGCAGTCGCCACCGTCTACGATGGTAAGTGGGCGTGGCCTTAATCCATGCACGATTTGCATTCAGATTCTGGAGCACTTGCGTACTGTGCCGCATCGGAAACATGTGCGTTTCCATCAAAGTCAAAGTTAAACTTCGAAGTTTCTCCTGGGGAAGTTGTCGAGATTACCAAGACCGGTATCCGTTCCGTCTTTCAGGTAATCGATATATCCAATCAATAAAATTACCTCAAATCTTTTTAGATGAAGCCAACTACGAAGCAAGCCATGTGCATCTTCGAGTACGTCTACTTCGCAAGAAGTGATTCTGTGCTTGAAGGACAACAAGTCCAAACTGCAAGGTATGATCGCGTTCATCTGACCGCATCGCAAGCAACTTTACAGGGAAGAATGCGGTCGCGCTCTAGCTGAAGAGGACGACGTTTCCGCCGACATAGTCGGAAACGTTCCTGACTCGTCCATGTCCGCTGCGATTGGGTACGCGACGCAGGTGAGCAACGCGGTTGCCATCTTGTAATATCGATTGATTTTTGCAGGCTGGCATACCGTATGAACCGTGTTTCCACAGGAACAGTTACGTTGGGCGATCATTCATCCAACCTAGCAATCAGAAGCGTGTGAACGCCATCAATCAGAAGTTCGGTGGGTCAAACTTTTGGTCACTGTAGCTCAGAGTTGCACGGAAGTGAAATTTTTTCACGGAAGTCGGAATTCCGTGCAACTCTGCTGTAGCTTCATGAAATCATTCAGGCGTGCTTCAAAAGAAAATCGAAGGCAAGAGAATCGTGCTAGTAGACGACTCAATCGTACGTGGGAACACTATGCGTGTTCTGGTCAAAATGCTGAAAGAAGCGGGAGCTGCAGAGGTATGCAAGGCGGTCGCAACGCGTTCTCAAACTATCTTCAGGTTCATCTACGTATCGCCTCTCCTCCCGTGAAATACCCATGTTTCATGGGAATCAACATCCCAACCCAGACCGAACTCATAGCTGCCAACAAGACCAATGAGGAAATGAAGGTTCGTTGCGGTGCGTGCTGCGGTACGGTTCATAATTTGACTGTTTTCAGGTCTTTTTCGGCGCTGACTCTGTCAAGTATCTCTCAGTGGAAGGATTGGAAAAGGTACGTATCGGTTATTTTTATACTCCTAACACAAATTTTGTATAAATTTCTATAAACTTCTTTTTTTCCATAATTAACAATTTTCGCAGAAAAATGAAATGTTTAGCCTTTTTTTTCGAAAACGCTGAATTTTAAAGCTTATAACTTCACTAACATTAAATTATTAAGATTGTTCCTCCATTTACGCAAATTTGAAAGACTCTGGAAATTTTTTTATATTCTTACGAAGACAATTTTCGCAAAACGCTCTATTCTTAATGCTATCAATTCTCAAACCGATGCTTTTCGAGACATTAAAAAATATCATTGTAGGCCGTTCAAACCAACATCAAGAAGAAGAACCTCTATTCTACCGGCCATTGCATGGCTTGCCTCAACCAAGACTACCCCGTCCCTATGGAAATCTAATCTCATTCCTCTCATACATAATAAACTTATCGCACTTCATCTTATCAACAAAAATGTAACAACAGTGTAACGGATAGATATATGGAAAGGGTGAAATCAACAATGAAAACGTTTGATCGGTTAGAAGAAAGCTTACTTCTTTTTCGGCTTCAGAGTCGTCTTCTTCTGGGCTTTCGGCGTCTTTGGTGCTGATTCTGGAAGAATGGTTATGGTTTTCAGACTTCAAAATTTGTGTCATCATTTGAAAAACATTCGAGTCGAACTGGACTGAAACTCTAAACTGTCTCAAAAATAATCAATAGATTCAACAAAAAAACTTCTGAATTCTGTACTTTTCAATTTAGAATGCTCTTATTTCGAGTTAATTTCAATTGAATGCATAAATTCGGGTGTTTAAATTTTCTTTCAAGTAAAAATGTCTCAAAAAGAAGAAATTATCATCAATAAACAAATCGATAACAATAGAATTCGGACTTTTTTCTCAAGAAAAACCATAAAATTCATCTGAACTTCATAAAACGAACTGGTCTTGGTCTTGCTGCTGTCTACTACTGCCACGGGTTCTTCAACCACTTGCACGTCATTATCCGGTTCGGTCTGCTTCTTCGTTACTCCCACAAATTCATAGTCTACACCGAGCTCTGCAGCCTTCTTCAGAGCTTTGCCGAGACGGCTTGTTACTTCAGCTTTCTTCTGGAAAATTCATTTTAGCTTGACATACTTCAATGACTAGTTGAATTCATTCACAAATTTATATGTCCTCATCCCAGTCCTGTTTAAATTTCTGTTAACTTGAAAATAATCCCACATCCCTTGTTCATTTCCTCATCAAGTTTTCTCAAAAAAAAAACTATGCTATATTTTCAATTTTTCAACAACGATTCTATTAATAATAGAAACCTTCTGGATTTTCTCATCAGTCTGAACGGCTTTGAATCTGTTCATGGCGTCTCTTTTGGCCTGACCCTTCATTGATGGACGTGGGAGGATCATTGGACCAGTAAGCATAGATTTCGGGATGTCGCTTGGCTTGAGAACCTGTAAGAACACAATGCGAACATTTCAAGATGATAACTTACAGTGCATCTCAGCTTGTGATCAAACATAAGATAACCGTCCATAGTTTCTGCTGCGATTTCTGCTACATCCTTGTGGTCGAATCCGACGAAAGCCCATCCACGGTGATTGCCAGACTGTAATAAATAAGAATATTCAACGAAAATTAGATGGTAACTATCACCTTTGGACTTCTAGCGACTCGCACGCGGATGATTGTCCCAAATTGATGGAAGAATGCGGCCAACTCATTCTCAAAGAATCCAAAAGGCAAACAGTTAATCTTCACTACGTACAGTTGTCTCTTTGGTTTAGTAGGAGCTGAAACAATAAAAACTAATTGTTTTCGAAAAAAAATGAAACTCACTTTTCTTTCCACCCTGACTTATTCTGTTCTTCGCTACTTTTGCGACTTTCTCCTTAGGTGAAGAAGTTGTGGGTGTGGTGGAGGGTGTTTTCTTTACGGATACTTTGGCGCACATCTGGGATGTAATAGTGAAAGTTTAAGGCAAAATGTAAACCGCAGAGCGCAGAGCCGCAGAGCGACCGCAGAGTTTTTTCTTATATCAGGCTTAGGAAAAATCGGACCCCCATTTTCGGAACGTACTTGTGCTTAGAACCTTACCTAAGCCTATTTAGGAACCGTACGTGTTATTAGAAATTTTCCGAAACCAGAAACAAAAATTGACTCTGCGGCTCTGCGCTCTGCGGACACTCTGCGGTTTACATTTTGCCAAAGTTTAAATTAGGAGAAAAAAATTAAAAAATAAAAACGACGCCAAATTGGTGTTTAGTCTGCATTGCACAGTAACATTTTCTTACGCGCAAATTTCAATTTAATTTTTTAGCTTCAATTTAAGAACATATGTAAAAATTGGAAATTCATATCGAAACTAAAAAAATTTAGGAACATATGTAAAAATTGGAAATTCATATCGAAACTAAAAAAAAGATATTCAACAGTTCTTCAACTCACGCTTTCAAAAAATTCATAAATCAAAACTTTTATTGAGCAAAATAATTCTTTTTTCATAGAGCAAAACATAACTTCATTTACAACACTCGATTTGATTTGGAAAAGGCAATAGCGGCGAGTATTAAGGATAAGTGATCTAGCTGGTAACACAGTGGGAATACCGGAAAAGGCGTTCGATAAATACAAATGCACTGAATGAAAATGGAAAGATATCACAAATGACTGATATTCTACATGTGGCTAGAGGGTAAAGCTTATTTACTACCGTTACTGAACAGACTATTTTTTGATGGTGTCTTTTTGAACAACTTGGAGAACGCCAACTTTTTCTTTTTGACATCTTTTGTTGTGGTCGAGATGGGCGCTGTTGATGCCAAAGAAATCGAGTCGGCAGCTGTTAATCTGTAATGTATTGATTTAGTGGGGAAGGGAGATTGGTCAATAATCGATCGATCGTTTGTTATTGTCATAGGTAAACTTCAACAATAGGTCAAAGCGTGAATGAAAGTCAACACGACTATATCGAAAATGAAAAAAAAAGCTTACGGTGCTGCAGTGAAGACCACTGTCGTCGTACTGTTGGTCAGTTTTTCGTCTTCCAAGTCTTCGGGATGCTCTGAAGTACCAATTTCTCTCTCTCTCTCTCTCTCTCTCTATCTCTCTCCCTCCCTCTCTATCTCTCTCCCTCCCTCACTCTCTCTCTCTCTCTCTCTCTCCCTCTCTCTCTCTCCCTCTCTCTCTCCCTCTCTCTCTCTCTCTCCAACTCACCTTCCGAAAGTGCACTACTTCCGTTCGAAACCAACGAACTTTGCTGAAAACGCTTATTTTCAAAGTCTTAATAGAAAATTAACCTTCAAATCAGCTATCGATGCCTTTCTCTTTGTGTGTGCCGCCGATGCCGACGACGACATGGATGATTCTGAAAAGACCTTTTTGTTATATTGAAAAGAATACACTGATTCTATAACAAATCTCTTTTTATTAGAGAAAAGTACCTGAGGATCCATAGTATCGATGGGAAATTGAATGTGGTAGAGTTTCTGAAGTTGAAAAATGAGAAAAAAAAAAGTAAAAAAAATGAAAAACCTCCAAGGTACAGGATAGAAAAACCGCACAATGATTCAATCTGGAGCCATCTCTCTTGAATTTCTTGTGACTGGGCGTGTATTTTTTCCATTCGATTTCTGAAATATAATGGTTTTGAAAATTTTCTTGCAAACGACCGCAAAACGGCGTTAATTTTCGAAAAATACGATCGTTTGCAGTAATTTTCAGAAAAAACGGTACTTTTTTCGCGAAATTACTGAAAACGATCGTTTTTCGACCCCTGGTATTCGGTCGATTTTAGGTGAATTTTGGTCGTTTTTAGGTAAAATTTGGTCGTTTTTAGGTGAAATTCGGTCGTTTTTAGGTGTCCTACGAATTTCGTCAAAATTTTTCGAAATTGGGAAGAAAAGAAAAAAAGCGGATACAAGATGTTTTCCCGACCTTTTTTTCCACTCCCGACATCCGTGTAGAAAAATTCAACTTCCGAGCAACTCTTATAAGTATCATACGCAAAAAAACCACAGAAAACATACTTGAGAGCAAAAATCCTCGAGTCGACCTGGTCACTTGCAGAAGCTGCTCCTGTTGCCAGTTTCAGAGATGACAAGACACTTCCTTGCTTCTTTTGCAATTTATCCACCAACTCGATTGCTTCTTTCATCTCTTTTATGCATCTGTAATTGTTTTGATCAATACATGCAGATTCGGGCATGGTTCTTCACAAAAATTCTACTATGAGAAACTCCATAAACAACGTATCTGATGGAAACTAATACAATCTGTCCGAAAATAATAGTGAGTTGTCTGAAACATTTTCATTTTACTTGCTGTGATATTCATTTTTAAGTATGCTAGACTTATAAGTCATATATGAATGAATGTTTTCAATCTTTCTAATTATTCACAAGAATCAAAGTCTCACTCCTGCTTTTGCTTCTCAACCATCTCCATCTCGTTTTCACACGTCTTTCGTAGGAGTGGCTGAAGAATAAGTGGGGTCTCACAGGAAGAGTTCTCTTCTAGTCTGTAACCAACGCGTTAACTGATGAACGTTGATGTAGCCCCACCTTCTGGTTGCTTCGTCCAACTGAGATCTCAACCGTTCCATCTCCAACTTGTTCACTCCTCCGTCTGATGTCGATCTGAAAAGTTACACGGTGCACATAGCTTTCTCTTCCTGTAGAAAAGTCTGACATAATAATTAAAATCCACAAAGATCTAACTGTTCGTTGTGAGAGTCCCGACCCTAGGGTAGGCCTACCGTACTCATTCTGCAAAATTGAGATTAGAGCGTGTTTGAAAACGGCCATGCTTCTAGCGATATATGTGCGGTGCTAGTAAGGCGGAGTGAAGGTAGTTACCCCGTCATAAAATGCTCAATTCACCCGGGTTTTCAATACTTAGATCTTCACAAAAGTTGTTCTCCCAACCTTAGCTTATTATAAAAGTAAATTACTATAAACCGCAGATTTCAGATAGACATGACGTCACGGACGCAGGATTTTATACTGAACAAACTTTCTCACTACCATCATTCTAGTACTCACTTGAATTGTGGAAAAAAATATTTCAAAATTACCTCTTTCCAACGATGTTGCACGCAGAATGTGAGAATTCATATCATACGAATATTTCTATTACAAATAGCTAACATTCTCATATTAGAAATCACAACAAAAACTAGAGAAAAGGGCACCTAGTAAAATTCATACGGTTGCATTATGTTTTTTCAAACGTGAATAATTTTGCTCGGAAAAATTCTGGGTTGATATTACAACCAAAAAAAAGAGGTGTTCATAGTAACACACATCACGTTTATTAAGTTTGAAGAAAACGGGATGCAGCTGGATGCTTTTAGTAATTAAAAACTTTAGGAATGACTTTTTGTCTCCAACGATTTGAAAAAAAATGTCAAGGGAAATTAAATAGGTCAAAAACAATTCTTATAGTCAGGGTCAAAACTTTTTCACAACTCGGAAGTTAGCTACATATACGGTGTAACACTTTCGGCCATTCCAAAAGTGGGCGTAACAGGGGTGGGACAACCAAGGATGGTCGGTCAAAAATCGCTTAGTTGCAAAATTTTGGCATTTAGTAAAATGCACCCCGTTGCACCGTGCACCCCGTTTTCTTCAATCGTTAATAACTTTGCTCAGAACATCTCAATCACCTCTTTTTTAGGCTTAGGTTGAACCTCAAGCTAGCCCCAACCTAACCTAAGCCTGAAAAGGAGGTGTTCATAGTAACACACATCACGTTTTTTACACTCGAAAAAAAACGGGGTGCAACTGGATGCAGTCAAAACGGGGTGCATTTTACTAATTGCCCAAAATTTTCAAATCGAGAACTGAATTACACTTTCGATATCAATACTGGTTAGTCTCCTCAAAATATCTTACAACAACTTTAACAACAATTTTCTTGTTCATTAAGGATTAAAACTGAGCAGAATACATGGAATAAATGGGTAAAAATACCAAAAGACGGCTGCAAAGTGGTCATCCGGAGCGAAAATTAAAATCTATTGATTAGGGCCGAATGATTCGCGCCTTTTTTTAAAACTCCACCCTTACTCGATTTTTTTGATCTTGGTACACCGTGTATACCCTAGCAAACGGTGGAAAATGACGAAATCATTTATTTCTCCCCGTGATGTCGCCGTTTCATAGGGTATACCGACTGGCAACAAAACGACTATGGAGCTAGTTCAGTGTAGTTACTTTTTCATGGTCGATGGACAGTTTTTAGATCTTCTTATTGTAATCGATCAATATCAGTGAAAGTACTATAGAATAGCACACCCCGCAGAACTGTATGATGAATAGAGATTAATAGACATTTACGAAGTACCTTGTGAATCTAGTTTGTGTGCCTTACTGATAATTACAATGTCTCGATAATAAATTTTACTTTTCGAAAATCTTACAATGAATATTTACATGAGATCACTTAGGGAGGGAATTCGGTTGTTGGCACCAATGTTAGACTCAGAATCACAGCATTTGAAAGTTAACTTAAAATTACCTCTTGCTTCGCTCATGATCCAACTTGTTTTGAATACTCTCAAACTCGTTTTCCATCGACTTTAGTTCTGTAAGTCTGGCTGATAGATCTTTCACCTGCTTCTGGGCTTTCTGCTTCTGTCGTACGTATAGAATTAGTACTGAGGCGAACAGAGAGAACTGAAAATAAGAGGTTATTTAAAGCGTTATCAATCTTAATTTTTAGGTAAACAAATGATTCGAATGCTTTTTGGACACGCTACTGTGTCAAAAATCAAAATTTGTGTTTTTTTCAACAAAACGTAACTATTTTTGATTAAAAGCCTACCACAAAAGCCAAGAGTACATCCTTAGTCTTCGAGTTTTGGTCTCGGTAGCCGAACAGAACCACATCTAGGGCACTTAAACGCAGTTTTTGTCTATGGACTGACGATTTTATGCCCATGTTGTTGGTCAAGAACGATGTGTTGTGCACTGCTATTCTGAAAATTGATATTTTATATTTTGTTTACTGTGTGAAATATTGTCGATTTTTATTGCAGAAAACGGTTTCTTCCTGACAATAAAATTGATTTTGAAATTAAAAAAGACTTTTATTGGCATCTTAAAATTATTTATTATTAGTGTCGGTTCCCGTACACATATATCGCTAGAAGCATGACCGTTTTCAAACGCGCTCTAATCTCAATTTTGCAGAATGAGTACGGTAGGGTCGGGACTCTCACAACGAACAGTTAGATCTTTGTGGATTTAAACTATTATTCTTACTTACAGTTCATTGAAATCACTTAATTTCATTGAAATCACGGCGCATCACTTAATCGTTCTTGTGTTTCAAGGCGAAACTGCTACAGTAAGTAACCGTTTTACGGAGGCCAGATTTTTTTACAGGTAGAGAAAGCTATGTGCCGTACTTTAAATTTTGATTGACTACTCCCGATTTTGAGATTAACTTTGAATGGAAAATATTTTTTGATATGCTACACATAGCTTCCTCTACCTGTGAAAAAGTCTGGCCTCCGTAAATCGGGTACTTAGTACCGTACCAGTTTCGCCTTGAAATACAAGAACGATTCACATAATGAGCCTTTAATTTCAGAATGGACTGAAAATAAAAAATATTTTAAATCAACAAAGATCTAACTGTTCGTTGCGGGAGTCCCGACCCTACCGTACTCATTTTACAAAAACGCGACTGGCGCGCGTTTGAAATCGGTCAGACTTTTTGCTAGATATGCTAGAAAGTAGAAATGTTTTGCAAAATTACAATTTTCGGACTTCTTCAGTAAATAAACCATACCTTGGCAGAATTTTACCATCGAACTTGTTCTTCTGTATGGCCTCCGCGTACATTGGAAGATTCACTGTGTTGGTTAGCCAATCAGCGAGCTGGAAAATTACATTTTACATGGTTTCTTGGCATTTTATTCAGTCATTTTCAAGTCTGTCTACAAAAATTAACGACGACTACAAGATTTTTCATTTATTTGTTTTCAATGATTGAAAAATTTGTTAAAATAGGGAAACCAGATAATTTGTCGCTTTCCGGTTTTGTAAGACTTGGAAAAATTGAAAATAAAGAATCAGTTTTACAAAAAAATGCGGCTAAACACCCCAAAAAAGAAAAATGAAGGTATGTTGCAGTGGTTCATTACAGGTTCCCTATACCGATCAAGAGCCCTGGGCTACCATCAGCTATTACGAGTTGAATACAAGGATTGGAGAGCTAATCAAGGTATGTTGCAGTGGTTCATTACAGGTTCCCTATACCGATCAAGAGCCCTGGGCTACCATCAGCTATTACGAGTTGAATACAAGGATTGGATAGCTAATCAAGGCATGTTGCAGTGGTTCATTACAGGTTCCCTATACCGATCAAGAGCCCTGGGCTACCATCAGCTATTACGAGTTGAATACGAGGATTGGAGAGCTAATCAAGGTATGTTGCAGTGGTTCATTACAGGTTCCCTATACCGATCAAGAGCCCTGGGCTACCATCAGCTATTACGAGTTGAATACAAGGATTGGATAGCTAATCAAGGCATGTTGCAGTGGTTCATTACAGGTTCCCTATACCGATCAAGAGCCCTGGGCTACCATCAGCTATTACGAGTTGAATACAAGGATTGGATAGCTAATCAAGGCATGTTGCAGTGGTTCATTACAGGTTCCCTATACCGATCAAGAGCCCTGGGCTACCATCAACTATTACGAGTTGAATACAAGGATTGGAGAGCTAATCAAGGCATGTTGCAGTGGTTCACATGGTCAAAGCACAAATTAAGTGTTTCTGCTGATCGAGAATACGAGGCGGCATATAGGAAAGGAATGAAATGAAAAACGAACCACTTCTGGAGTCCACAGACGCTCCTTCGACTCGAACCACGACTCCCACATTTCGTCAACAGTTACACCTTCGTCGGAGCCGTGGAACTTGTCTTCTCGTTTCAAGCGCTCACTTCCGCGCATTTGCATGTCTTCTTTCATGAACTGAAAAAAAAGAGTTGAAACAGCGTAAGTTATTTTATTGAAAAAGGTTTTTTTCACTCAATAATGCGCGAAATCATTCGCCTAATTGAAATGTGAGAAAAAACACAAAATAAATTTGTCGAAAATAATTAAATTTTTCTTTGTTCAATAGTGAAATCCCTTACACCACTGGTTTCTTTTCTATCGATGGATCCTGAGTGATCATCGTCCATCTCGCGGTGTATTTCAGCAATCGCCTGAAATTTATATGAACATTCACTTAAAAAAAACTAAAATTCTATGATCAGAACTTGAAATTAACCTCATATCCTAGCTTATCCCTGATCTTTTCTTCATCCGCAGTAACTTCGACATCTAAAGGTGATAATAACCATGAAAATTATTTAAAAACTCACGACGCGTAGGTTTCGGTTTTTGAGACAAAACGCATACTATTGTAAGAAGTAGCAAAACGATCGTCCTCATCTCATCTGAATATTGGAATTAGGAACAAAGTAGAAAAACAAACGAGAGAGCTATCACAACGATTACGATAAGGGGCAAATGCGTCAACTGTTTCTAATTTCCAATTATTGCATGCAGAACAAGAACTGTGGAGGAGCGAGTTACAAAGAAAAATCGATGAGGGCTATTAACTGGGAATTATCTGAATGGTGTGCCGACAACACTTATCGTCATAAATACCTTAAGGTTACACAGGCAAAGAACTTTTATGATCTTCTATTGCAAGAGCAAACTGAGGGGAACAAACGTGAATCAGCAATGAGAATTTCATTTGATTGTTTCAAAAGTTGGCAAGCAGAAAACTGCAAGACAGTACGTGGCTGATCACCATGTAGACAAAAAATTAATGGGCTCACGTGAATATCACATGTACCAACAAGATGAATCACACGAAATAAAAATAAAAATACGATGTTTCGTGCTTACATTGCATGCCTCATTTTTCTTTTTTTTTTGAAAATTCGAAAATTATCCAAGCGTCGATAACTCACTGTATAACAATGTTCCAAGGTAACTTTTTTGTAGAATCTAACCAGCTACTATTGAATGTATTTCATTTACCTTCGTTTGATATCTACCCATCCTGAAAATAGCTCTTAAGAGATCTTAAGAGAATTCCCGAAACGTTTCAACGATATATTGAAAGTCGTGACACTTCTATTCTTTGTTTTCTCACTCTTATACTGAACGTTATGAGACAACTAATAACGGCACAATGAAAAAGACTAGTTGGCTACGTTTCCACCAGGTGGCCAGTTGATCGTCATTATACCTGTTCCTGGTCGTCATTTTGTATGGCGCGCCAGGGCGAACAACAGTTTAACCAAGAGAATAATCCGAAACCATATAGAGCTTCATAACCAGATTTTTTCAAACATTCTTCTGCATATATAAAGCTTCAATTCCTAAATAAAGTCATAAAATTCATTCTCTTCACAAACATTAATCATTCGAATCATGAAACAGATGATATTTGTGGTGCTGTCGGGGTCATGTTGTTCAGTACTTTGTCAATCCACTGAAAAATATTTTGATCTCGATTTTGTTTCATCTCACCGTTAGAGGAGCATGTAGGCGTATTTCGATCCAACATGGTGTTGATGTCACGTCCTGTAAAAAATGATGTAGGCGCTACCACGTGAGAGAGAGAGAGATAAATAACGAGAGAGTGCAGAAAACTACGGACTTTTTTTGAATTTTGAAGAAGGAGAAGGCAGAGTGAAAGAGCGCATATTTTTTACTAGACGCAGACTTAAGCGGTGAGAAGGTGTGTGTAGGGAAAAGGGTTCAGAGTTTCCACCATGCCCCACAGGTAAGCAGGGAATTGTGCCTCATGATTCTCTGTTAACTACTTATCCCAATTTCATGTTTCATCAAATCAATATGTTGATGATTATTCTTATCATGGTAATTCACGTTCAATTAGACTTCGTTCCATTCAAACCAACCTGACGTTGATATTCAGCTCCCCAGCCTTTCACAAACGAAAGCCTGATAAAGGTCATCTTCTGAAGGTCATAGGACGCGTCGAAACCGTGCCGCGAGCTTTCGTCCAGCAACTATAGTGAGTTTATCATTCAATAATTCATTGCTCGAACCTCTCTGAACCGTGCCATATCGAATATCTTCAACGACCCTTTGTTCGCAATCTTGACCACTGTTGTTGAGTGAAACCCGTGAAAGAAGTTGCAATTTCGCGATTGTATGAATATCGCAGAGTCACTCTGGCATTCGGCGAACAGAGTACCTTGATTCCGTACGTAGGTCAATTTTACACCTTAATAATTCATTTCATATATTAAAATCAGACACACCTCGGCAAAGGTATAAGACTATAAAACCGCTTCGCAACCGCTTTGCCGACCTCCGCTTTCATTTTCGAATGTGTTTGAATTCAAAAAAAATGTTTCACTATATTTATTGAACGTTGCGGACTGTTCCCAACGATAGTTTTACTTACTTAAAACATTTTTACGATACGATTTGTGAATCTGGGATGGAAAAAGTAGGAAAAGTAAAATTTTTGAACTACAGTAACTGAAATTTGATCTACTCTTTGCTTCGCTTACACTTTTCAACTGCCTTTGCCGCAGTGTGTGAGGTAGGGAATTGAGGTAATTAAAATTTTTCAACATTTTTTGAACATTTTTCGCTTTTACTATGATTGTTGATTTGAATACCTCCTTTTAGGCTTATGTTAGGTTTGGGTCAGCTTAAAGTTTGATCTAACATGAGCCCAGAAAGGTGATTGTTATGAGCGAAGTTAACTAGATACACTTTACTAAATGCCTCAAATTGAACTATTGTATTATTTTTCTAACAAATCTAACCATTTCCTATATGCCGCCTCGTATTCTCTATCGTCGAGTTCCTATTAACATTCGAAAACAATCCTAGGCTGATTTTTGTACCATTCGAGCAAGGGTCAGTGAATCCATCGATCACCACTGTAGGAGCAGAGACCTAAGTTTGTGTTTTGACCATGTGAACCACTGCAACATACCTTGATTTGCTCTCCAATCCTCGTATTCAACTCGTAATAGCTGATGGTAGCCCAGTGCTCCTGATCCGCATAGGGGACCTATAATGTTGATTTACTTGATTAGATCGTAAGTGAAGTTTTGATACGTCCCACAGCTCCTTTCCACACTTCTATGTGAGAGGGAGAATGGCGAGGTTGGATAGTGCCCGACGAACATAGACACTGATTAGATTTTGTGTAGGTTTACGAGCGCCACTCTCAAAAAAAAGAACTGACAGGGGTCATTGGTACACCAGGAGGAACGTTGAATATAGGAGAAGTGTCCATTTCTTCACCTGTTGGATACATTTGACTGGGGTAGTTGCTGAAAGTTTGATCATGGGGTTCGTTACAATTGTGTGAACGTTCAGATTCCAAAAGAGTGATCAGTTACTGAGCATCATATTTGTACTTTAATAATATTTCACATGACATAACGATCGTTGCGGACTGTCTCCACCGATATTTTTCTCACTTCAAACACTTTTTAGTTACGATTTGTGAATCTGGAATGAAAAAAGTGAAGTTTTTTGAACTACAGTAACTGAAATGTATTCTACTATGTTGATTTGCCTTTCTCACACTGTTTTGCCGCAATGTTGGGTGTGGTGCTATTAGATGAGAATAACGATACTCACGAAAAAACCGCATCCTGCATGTTTATATTCTGGGGTAGTTGAGGTCCTGTCGCTTCCATGTATTGTAACCTCGCGATTGTCGGCGGTGGGTCCTGTGGTGGCTTTTCCGAATACCTTAATTTTATAATTCACTGAGGAACTTTTTGGGTAAACCTCGGCACTAGGACTGGAGGTAGCACCCCAGCCGAATGCACCCGGTCGTAGTGGTATGGATTGATGCAGACTTCTTTTTGGTTTGATTCGTAACAGAATCTGGAAGTTTGTAATGATTGATTTTCTTTATCAGTTGTAGTTCAAACGAAGGTTAATCAGAGAAGTCAACTCTGATTGGAATTCAGATTTCATTATTATTGAAGATTATACATTTTTTTATGTTTCTCAAGTAATATACTAAAACAAAAGCGTTTGTTAGCTTCATTTTCAAAATTGAATTTTTCGATTAGCCATCTTGGAATTGAAAATAGACAAAATTTTTGTCGACTCAAATGAGTCTAATTTTTTGTCAACATTTGCATGTACTTATCATGTACTGTATCACTATTATAGTTTTCATCGAATTATTGAACTAAACTAACCGACATTGCTCTATCGCTTTCAGTTCATGATGTGTTTGAAGGTCTGGCCAACGGTAGACTCTACAGTAGATGACATGAGGTAGTGCCTGTAATAAAAATGACTGTTGGCTTATAGTTCACCGTATGTTTCCGTACTTACCGTACGTTTTCGTGATTACCGTACCTTTTTGCGCTCACCGTGCTTTATCCAGCCATGTTGCTATGGGAATAAAAAAAATTGAAAAAAATCCAGGTAAACATCGACAAAAACCTGAATTTACCAGAATTTCACCTATTCTGGATTCACCAGGATTAACTTGGAAAAACCAGAAATTTTTCGATTTCACACGAATCGCCAAATCTGGTATGGATTTATCAGAACTGGCCAGTATATACCTAGACTTTTTCCATTTTCGATTCCCAGAGGAAAATGACTTCGGCTTATAGTTTAACGTACTTTTCTGTGTGATATCTGCAACCTTCCGTCCAGTGATCGTGGTATGGTCACACACTCGGTCATAGGACCGTTTTGGATCTGGAAGAATAATGTTTAAATAGCCTTTTTCGGTAATTTTAGCATTACTCCACACACCTCGGCAAAGGCATAAGCCAATGTAACCGCTTCGCAACCGCTTTGCCGACCTCCGCTTTCATTTTCGAAAGTGTTTGTACTTCAAAAAATGTTTCACTAGACATATTGAACGTCGCGAACTGTTCTCAACGATAGTTTTACCTACTTCAAACATTTTTACATTACGATTTGGGAATCTGGGACGAAAATAAGTAGGAAAAGTAAAATTTTACGAACTACAGTAACTGAAATTTGATCTACTCTATCCATTTTCTTAGCTTACACCAGAGTTGCACGGAAGTAAAATTTTTCAAAACGGAAGTCGGAAGTCGGAAGTGAATTTTTTAAACGGAAGTCGGAAGACGGAAGTGAATTTTTTTTCACGAAAGTCGGAAGTCGGAAATGAAATTTTTTTCACGGAAGTCGGAAGTGAAAAAAGGGCGGAAGTCGGAAGGCGGAAGTCGGAAGTAGAATTTTTTCAACGGTAGTCGGGAGTGCAAAAAAGTTGAAAAAACCTAGAGATATTGTATATTCGTGCATTCTCAACAGGTGATAGGTCAATTCCATACTGAATACAAACGATTTCACGGTTTTTTCGTCATTTTTCACGAAAAAAATTTTTTGACGGAAGTCGGAAGTAGAATTTGTTAAACGGAAGTCGGAAGTCGGAAGTGAAAAAAGGGCGGAAGTCGGAATTCCGTGCAACTCTGGCTTACACTTTTCAGCTGCGTTTGCCGCAGTGTGATGATATGGAAGATGCAGTCAGGCTCTCCCTCTGATAATTTCGAGAACTTGCACTGTCTTCTAGAGATAACTTTGAATCCAGAGACTTTTGTTCGAATTTTTCTAGCAAACCTACCTGTAAAGCACACTCCAGATGATCCAACGCCTCCTTGTTATGCTTCAAAAGTTTTTTCATCAGATTATCGATCGCTTTCTTGGACCAGTTTTCATCCTCGTCTCCTCAAGTACAGCCAATGAGTGCGCTACTCTTCATAATTGAAGTAGAATTGGTCTCTCTCTCTCTCTCTCTCTCTCTCTCTCTCTCTCTCTCTCTCTCTCTCTCTCTCAATACCTTGTTTCCATCCAAGTCGCTTGGTTATATTACTTTTGAACCCGTCTAGTTTAAAACTCTGAAGTATTCTTTACATTTCCGAATAGTTGGATACGAACCATTGAAAGAACAGTGTAGATTTGATGACTCCTGTAAGTTTTCAGAGTTTTGTAGAGTTGAAACAGAAAACAGCTGGAAAACGTTGTTTTGGCAATGGAGCAGTTCTATTGTTAGCGAGTTATCGGGTGACTAATGCCGAAGCAATTTCATGGTTCTAAAATGATGATATGAGAAGGTAGTGGGCTTGTTTAGTGTCAAAGAGTAGTATCACCGTAAATTTAGACGAAGAAGTTTTTATATTCGTGGTTCAAAATTTCAAGAACTTACAACACTATTAGAGAATAAAAATTGTTTTTTTTCCTTGAATATCTTACTTAAACTTCGAAACAAGAGTTATAACACCATGAATGTAGACGAAATTTGATACAGTTTTCTATTCGTGGTTCAAAATTTCAGGAACTCTTAACACTATTAGAGAATAAAATTGTTTTTTGTCCTTGAATATCTTACCTAAACTTCAAAACAAGAGTTATAATAGGAACACTTTTGGCCCACGATAAGTTGGAACCATTCACGATTTCACTTTTTCGCCTCTGTTGTAAAATTGAAGTCTATGTCAAAAAGGTAACCTTGAGGATTTTCTAAATACTGAAACAAAAGAAATTTGTACCGCGAAGCAGCACGCGAATAAATTGATTAATAGACCTAAACCTATCAAATGGAGTTAAAACATTTTCGATACGACGCCAATGAACTGATATCGGATAGGAGATAAATAAGTGAACAGACTTTTTTCATTAAAGAAAGGAATACTCGGAATTATCATGAAATCTGGAATCTACGGCATGTAATGAACTTATAACTGACAATTACTGTTGACAAATTGATTGAGAAAAGACAATAAGAAGAGAAGAGAACTATCTTTCTTTGCTCGTTCGCCTTCTCTGTCACTCTCTTCCAAATCAACAGTCTCTATCTTTCACCCAGCCAGCTGCCGACAAGTTACCTGTGACTGAGCGCGCCAAACGATTTCCGATCCGTTTGAATCGGGTCCATTGTCTTCTCAAATGCAATGAAGGGGGGGGGGGGGGGGGGGGGCTTTTTGCATGACGATGTCCATGGTTACCCTTGAGAATGCTGAATTTTTGATTTTCCTCTTGGAAAAATCCTGGAAATCTGTAGCTTCAGATCCAACAGAAGAGGTAATTCCAAATTTAGAAAATATTCCTCCAAAACTTTAGGTGGACCGGCATCGGACCGTAGATGGGCGACAGTCGTCCCGGACATCTGTCGCCCAGTTACAGTCCAATGTCGGTCCATCTGTCGCCCAGTTTGATGGAACGGGGTTTTGGAGTTCCGCTTCTCAACAGGGCTTTAAAACGTTCTAATAGCATAAATAGGACCTTATTGAATTCTTTATAATTGAAGACCATGCAATTTCAGTACTGGCGATTTGCCCATCCCTAGGAGTGAGGAAGTTTACACATCATAAAATGCTTGATTTCACAGTGTCCTTGGGTATTCGATACTTGGTTTTTCCCAAAAGTTCTCCCAACTTAACCTGAAAAGTAGTATCAACCTAAAGCTCACGTTCAACTTGTAAGTATTAGCCTCAAGGAAAACGTTCGGTACCTGTATGGATCCAAACGGAACTCAAAAATTACCAATGCAGACACCGTTTGCACCCATACAGACACCTTTTGCACCCATACAAACACCGTTTTCAAAAACAGTATAAATTTGGATTCATACAGGATCCGATTTCTTGCTGTTTGCAGACGGTGTCTGTACGGATTCATACAAATACCGCCTCAACGAATATGGATTCCAGAAACCATACAGACACCGAACGGTTTCCCTGACGATAAAGAATCTGTCCCTGACGACGATTATTCAGAATCCCTACTAAAGTTTAGTCTGATTTTGACATCGGAAGATGCCACCCACGAAGTTAATCGAACTCGCTGGTGAGCCAGTTGGAGAGTCGAACTCTCATCTATCACACGTGTTTCACCCCATTGTTTATGTTTAGATGGTATGCTAGACTCATTTTCCACTAGTACGCGTCACTTTCTTTCTTCCCTAGTGAAAACGCTATGCAATTAGTCACGATTATTCACCTTAAGCGTGACTGTAGTGTCCAAATGACGACATTTTGTCCGGTTTTGAGCTCGAATTTAAGCATTTCTCATATTCATAGATATTTTATGTTTTTTTTTCGCACGAAAAAAATAGGTATCCCTCATGTGCCTAGCTACGATCATGGCATCCCGCTATGAGCATATTTTTGTACCTCTTTAGACACATGTTTTCCCATTTTTCTAGCCGAGCAAGAGCTTAAATTCTATTAATCCACAATTAGAACAATAACATTTGAATGCATTTATGATTATAATTGGCGAATATTAAATCGAAATTTAATAATTTTAACCTCTATAACTTTATAATGGAATTAATTTTTTGAATAAGTTAATACTTAATCATGATGAATTGAACTTCTGAATATTACAGGAAGATTTTTTAGAGAAAAAATCAAGACTTATAAGTTAAATGAATTTTTCTCATCTTATCTCAAGAAACGATACTCATTCAAGTCCATTCACACATATCTAGCAAAGATTTCAAACGCGCGCCAGTCGCATTTTTGTAAAATGAGTACGGTAGGAGTCGGGACTCTCACAACGAACAGTTAGATCTTTGTGGATTTAAATTATTATTCTCACTTTCAGTCCATTGAAATTAAAGGCTGATTACTTAATCGTTCTTGTATTTAAAAGCGAAACTGCTACGGTAACTAAGTAACCGATTTACGGAGGTCAGACTCTTTTACAGGTAGAGGAAGCTATGTGCATTCATTTTTATTAGCTGTATTCGACTCGATTCCATTGTTCAATGTCAGAACAGTTCTGTGCAGACTGCAAAATTTTGGTCTCCACAAAGTTTGCCCAGCTTTTTTCTGTTTGATCAGATCGGTATTCGTTTCATTGAACTATGTACTCACATCAGAATCGTTCTTCATGGCTTGTTGAAAATTGATGCTTCGTCCTTATCATAACTTTGAAGCTTTGCCGATAAGCCCTCGATGGGAAAGGAAGAAAGTTCACTATAGAAATGCATAAAAGGCTTGACGTTTTAATAATTTGTATTCAATCAAAACGTGGATTTATTCATCCATTTCATTTTGAGTTAGAATATACGCGGAACATTTGAATTGTATTGACTGATCTACCAGAAGCATCAAGCATATCAACGAAGGCAATTTCTATTTTGCAAAATTTTAATACGTTAAAAATACTTTTATGAATTTTTATACCAATCTGATAAATACTCAAAAAGAAACATGAAAAACTTTTGATAATCAATTCTACAGTATCATGATTACTGTAATCTAGAATTTTGATTAATTTATTATTGTAGCCATTTTGATTCTCGCCTACTGTAAGGCCTCTATTTCAAGTGAGTATTTTTAACTTTATGGAATATCGAAGCTCCTTTCAATATGTTTCATTGAAAAATTCGTAATCTCAATTTTACAGTAGCTTGATTACTGTAGTCTGGAAATTTGGTCGATAGCTAAAGTCAGTCATATAGATTATCGCCTACTTTAAATCCTCTGTTTTAAGTGGATACTTTTCACTTAATATAAGTTTTTTTAAATTATGTAAAACAGAACTCTTTTAATTATTTTTCATGTAAGAAATTATTCTACTTCTGATTCCAGGATTCGTGGTGGAATTTCTTCGTTTTCCAGAAGTGACTCATGCTTGGTCGCTGGAGGGAAGTTTTGCTGCTTGCTGTATGTCGATTCGTAGTGGTTTCTGACTTCTTCTCGTATGGCGTTTCTGTCGTTTGTCCACGAACCATCATTTCTTTTGAGTTTGTGAAGGGGGAGCTCTCTGAGCTGGAACTTCCTTTTGACCTGTTTGATTGACTTCCTGTGCTCTAGGGCATGTTCCAAGGCTTCTTCTTCCCATCTCGCAATGTCTTGTTCATACGCATCTCTTGCCTTCTTGTTAGCTTCCTGTCGTTCAGCCAGAGTAGATTGTGGGTTGGCCGAGACTTGGGCGCGTATTTTGAGAAGGTCAACTGTCGTGGAGCTGAGTGATCTTCGTTTGGGGATTTCCTGACCAGCGATATCGGCGGCGGTGCTGCATACGTTCAGGATGGTGTTGTAGTGGTCCTGGACGCTGAGAGGACGTGGAATCGCGTAGCTTCCTTCATTGAGTCTTCTGATTATTTCAGTTTGGTACTTGTCGGTGCATATCGTCTTCTTCTCGTTCTTCACCGCGTACGCTGCATTTTTGGAGTACTGACGAGTCTTTTCGTATTTGTTGTCTATGTACAGTGATGCGATCAGAAGTCTGTGGTCGCTGAGATTGAAGGTCGAGTTGAAGGTGTCGATGTCCTTAATGATGTCCCTCCTTCGACACAGAAAGAAGTCAATCTCTGTTTCTGCGCCATTCTGAGTCCCTCGGTACGTCCATTTCCTCGACTTTTTCTTTTTGAAGAAAGTGTTGATGATGCTGAGACTTTGGCTCTCGGCGAAGTCGACGAGGGCATCTCCATTGAGATTCCGCTTCCCAGTGCCGTATCTTCCCATCGTTGGATAGAAGTCTCCTGCGTCTGTTTCTCCAATGCTTGAGTTCCAGTCGCCCATCAAAATTGTGGTGTTGTTGCGGGTGTTCCTAGTCATCTTGTCGTGCATCAGTTTCTTCAAATCTCGGTAGAACTCGTCGATTGTGGAAGGTGCTGCGGCCGTAGTTGGTGCGTACACGTTGATGAGCGTGACCTTCCTATTGTTGATTTTTACGATGAGTGCCATGATTCTTGTTGATATTTCTTTTATTTCTAAGATGTTTTGGGCGAGGTCCTGCCTTATCCAAAATCCTAGACCAGGTTGACGAGTGCTTCGGGTGTTCAGTATAAGTACGTTTCCAGAGGTTAGTTGTACGCTTTGATTCGCCGTGATCTTCGTCTCCTGGAGGGCAGAGACTAGACATCGCGCTTCCGTGCACATCTTATCGAGGGCTAGTATGTGTTGATCGCTGCCCATTGTCCTCACGTTGATTGAGCCAATTCTTGTCTTTGCGAAAATTTTCCTTGTTCCTCTGGGTTGCTTGGCTGGTGTCAGTTGGTTGGCCGGTCCGTGGCTCGTTGTCAGAACCTGCTGCCCTATCCCATCAGCGCGAGCCGTGACTGGTGGAATAGTGGTGGCAGCAGGGTTTATAGATCCGGTTTTTCCTCTTTGTAAGTTTCTTTTTGCGGTTTGAAGGGTTGACAACCCGGTGCGGCTTGCAGGGCCTCCGGGCTTTTCACTCCGTTTCGCTTGAACACGGCGACGGCGAGTGGTAGTCGGGTTGCTGGTTTCTTGGTTCGTTGTCGATTGTTCATGTCGACGTTTGCATCGTTGACGGACTACACCACGTGAAGGTGAACCAGCTTGTAGTCTGAACCAGCTTGTAGTCTCATTTCGTGTTCACTGTAGTTTAGAATTTTGATCGATCGATAAAGTCAGCCATATTGATTCTAGCCTACTGTAATTCCTCTATTTCAAGTAGATACTTTTTTTTTACTTCGGAGAATTTTTCAATATTTGAGTATTTCGAAAAACGGAACTCATTTTTAATGTTTTTTTCTGGAATATTTTATAGTAACGTGATTACTGTAGTCTAGAAATTTGATCGATTTCCACCACGTGAACGTCAAAAGTATCCTACAAGTTATCTATCTCTCTCCGCCCCGCTTTTCCCCTCCACATGATGCGATAATCTCTTGCTTATCGTCTAGAACCTGATATTTGGTCCGAGAACCAGCATACTCTTTCACTTAATAAGAATTTCTTTGCAGTTATGAAAAGGCCGGACGATGATCTCGAAATGTTGCTTCCGTCCAGGAAAGGTGAGGTTTATGCAGTCTGCCCAAAAATAATAGGAACGATTGTTCTGATGATCATAACACTTTTCATTTCGTACGAATCGATTTGAAAGATATGGTAATCTACAAATATCCGGGATCATTTTGAGTGGAAAACAGCGAGAACTGGTCATCTGGTTCTAGACATCGCAAAGAAAAAAGAGTCGCTTTGCAAATGTCCAAAAATAATAGGCAAAGTAGGTTTTCCGGCTGTTTTTTTCTTTTCAGTAGCTAGAAGTGAATGATTAAGAGTTTCCTAAGTGATCTTCAGATCAAATTACAATGATCCATGAGATTCACTTGGATTTGTTTTTTACAACACAAAACATTTGACGAAGATCGGTTTTCTCGGCGCACGTGAAGTTACTGTAGAAACGTGAGAGAGTTCTCTTTCTCTCTACGTCCTAAAATAGTAACGAGCATAGGTTCTACAGTTACTGCTGAAATCATTCCAAACGTTACAGTCGAACCAACCCATCAACCGACTTCCTCACTGTTCTTCAAATGCTATGTGATCGTGACGATGACATTCCTATGGACTGGTTACACGATAACAGTAAGGTATACAAGAAGCACAGTACCACAAGATGCGGTGAGTGATTTTTTTAGAATGGTAGAAACGAATAATCTAGAGTATGAATGCTGTTATTATGTATGACATGAGCTGTCATAAGCGGTTCATGTATAGAATAGACTGTAAGAAATCTTGTTGGGTACGAAGTAGATCGGAAGGATTGGTTTATGTACGATATCGGCTGTAAAAAAATTATCTACGACATAAGCTTTGAGAAATGTTCATGTACGACATGGGCTGTAAGAAGCATTTTATGTATAACACCTTCTGAAAAGAAAATAATTTTCAGTTGTACTCATCGACATCGGTAGTGTTGTCGGCAGAGCTAATCAAATTAGTGATAACCTTCTTGATGTTCTTCAAGGAGTGCAATTATAGCAGCAGAGAATTCTCGAAGGTTCGTTTTCCAATCAATTTTTCTTTGAAAATGTGTTCTGCTTTTCGGACTGAACGAACTCAATAAACCAAACGTCAGTAACTTTTATGTAATATATGTACTGTGACCATAATAAATTACGCGGAAAAGGCGAAAAGTGGTAACGATCGTGCGAGCGGTCCGCAGTGCGGTTAAAATTTTCCTTACCACTAAAATTTTGCAGAAGATCAACAATCACTTTGTCACCCAACCGAAAGAACTGTTGAAGATGAGTGTCCCCTCCATTGCCTACGCACTTCAGAATAACCTCGACTTTGTTGGTCTATCCAATCTTGACGCCGGTTTGTATCAGGTGTTTTTTTCATTATTAAGAATTCACAAAAATTAGATGTGTATTATTTCATAAAATTTATGTTCCTACACTTGAATATAAAATAATAGTAACAGAAATTTCATCTCTTACGGTAACGAAGGTAGTCGTGTTCCCTTACCTTAGCAGGCATCGAATTTGGATAGTGAAATCATCGTTTTCCGTAGTTTACGGTTGAACTATGTCTGAAATTAATTTTTCTCAGTGACTGTTTGAATCTACCTCATAAAATAATGCAACAGGAATGATAACCGAAATTTCTAGGTGACAACACAACTCAAAGTCGTCACGACAGCGGTATTCATGATGATCTTTCTCGGAAGAGAATTCAGTACGCGAAGGTGGTTAGCGATCCTGATGTTGATGGCCGGCGTTGCATGTGTTCAGGTAACTTTTTATCTTCTTCGAGGGTACAGTAATTGTAGATCAAAATGTTGCTTACTCTAGCCTATTTTGTTGTTGAAAAGTGTCAGAATGGGAATAGCTACAGTAATGGTTGATTAATATTACTGTAGCCAAGAGTTGGGAGCCTAGCGACTATTCAATGCGAAAGTGACCTCCACTCAAGAGATTATTTGTCGAATCACATGGATTAGTGGTGAAATTGACACCTGCTCCTGATGAGAGTAAAACAGTACTGTCACTCAAACTCGATCTTCGATACAATTCAACTTCAGATGAACAACATGTCGGCAGAGCCATCTCACAAAGCGACCGCATCCAACTACTTTGTAGGAATCAGCGCAGTACTGGCGACCTGTATGACTGCAGGATTCGCAGGTAGAACAGTACCCATAGAAAGCTCCGTCATGATCTTTTAGGTGTCTACTTTGAGAAAATGCTCAAAGACGGAGGCGCAACCCCGTTCTGGATCAGAAACATGCAAATGTACAGTTGTGGTGTGGTTAGTTTTTTATCTTGCGCAGGAATCAGATGATAGGAAGGTGTGAGAAAGTGTTTTTCGATTGAAGAGCGCAGAGTAACTAATTTTAACGAAAACCGAGTTGATTTTCTGTTATTCGAGAAAATTGAATGAGTGACTGTCAGAAACGATTGTTCGTGTTTCTTCGTTACAGAATATGGGATGAACCCTCATTTTACCTCGCTTCTAGTGCTAAGAAAAAATCTTATTTTCTTGTTGAACATGAACAAAGCTATGGCGAGACCTGATTCCAAGATAACCACACATATCTGGCAAAAAGTCTGACCGATTTCAAACGCGCGCCAGTCGCATTTTTGTAAAATGAGTACGGTAGGAGTCGGGACTCTCACAACGAACAGTTAGATCTTTGTGGATTTAAATTATTATTCTTACTTTCAGTCCATTGAAATTAAATGCGCATTACTTAATCGTTCTTTTATTTCAATGCGAAACTGCTACTGTAACTAAGTAACCGATTTACGGAGGTCAGACTTTTTGCAGGTAGAGTAAGCTATGTGAACCAGGTCTTATACCAAAGTTACCATGTCTAATCGGAGTTTCTCCTGAGTGCTTCAAAAACAGAAGAGCTGCAAGCTGGCTTGCAATATGTGTACTTTCAATTTCAGATAAGTGCTTCAATAGCCTGTCTATTTGATTGGCAAACGATCTCCAGCAAAGGTTTTTTCTACGGGTACGATGAGAAGGTTTACCTCATAGTAGGTGGGTAGAGGAAGAGAAGACAATTGAACTATAAAACTCTTTAGGATTCTTGTCGTGTGGAGGACTCTACATAAGCTTGGTCGTCAAATATCTGGACAATCTGCACAAATCTTTCGCCTCCGCAATATCAATCATACTGGTTGTCATTCTCTCCCTAATGATCTTCGATGATGTTTTCATTGGAGCATACTTTGTAATAGGCACCTTTACCGCAGTGACAGCGGTAGTCCTGTATAATTCAGTACCAAATTAGTGTATTATAGCCCATATTCCGATTGCTTTACCTTTGCGGGTTTTTTAAAAAATGATTTGCCTTTACCCTCATATTAATGTGATTTTTTGTTAGTCATTAAATTTTTACTTTTTAATTGAATGTCTAGCATGCAACGGATTTCAGAGAATAGTGATCTTGTGAAAAAGTGGATGTGTGAACGTGGATTCGTTTATATTATGACTGAAATTCAAAATGTTACCATAAACAAGAAGAAATTGCAATTTCTTCTTCTAATTGTATTCAAGA
Source organism: Caenorhabditis parvicauda (assembly GCA_963978915.1). Lineage (NCBI taxonomy): Eukaryota > Metazoa > Nematoda > Chromadorea > Rhabditida > Rhabditidae > Caenorhabditis > Caenorhabditis parvicauda. The sequence continues at coordinate 12,500,116 of OZ022252.1, forward strand.
AGAGATAATTTTGAATGCGCGCGCATGCCAGAACTACAGTAACTTTGATCTACTTTTTATTTTTTTTTTTTAGTAAATCCCGTTTTTCAATATCAGATGCACCTCCCGGGCTCCCTAGTTTCCTTCATAAGTTCTCATCATACAAGCGTTACTTTTTTCCTTCTCATGGCTCTGTTTTGTTCTCAACGTGTGGCCAGAATGAAAATTCCAAGATTTTTACGTTGCACGTGTTTTCTCCATTCATTTCAAACAGCATGTTGAACATAAAAAACTATCGTTCCACTCTCCAGTTAAAAACAGCAAGTTTTCTTTGTATCGGTTCACAGGATTGTATAAATTATTTTTAGAGAGTAAATTGACAGAAACAACCAGAGGAATTCGCAAAGGTTTTTCTTATTTATTTCGCAAGTGAATTATCAAATGCGCTCCTCTGTCACACGTTTTGTTTATCGCTCTGTCGTGACTCACGCTCTCATGATGAGGAAACTCTCGCTTTCATTCTAGTTTTGATCATTGAGGACATTAGTTTAAACTTCGCCAATTTAACTGTGTGGAATAGTTTTTCTGTTTGAAGTTCTTGCATCTTATCGAATTTTTTCACAAAAAAAGTTCGAAGTGATTTTTTAAAAAACGTTAACAATAACTTTCATAGAAATTCTTGCCGTCACATCTGTTTTCGTAATGACATCACAGAAAACTACGTGACTCATTTAAGTCCAGTTGTTTTCATCGAATTCTCTTATCAGTCATGCTTTTTTGAACATGATTCCTCCAGTTTTAGAAAAACAATTTTTAAGAATTGATGTCGAACGCTTACGGGCTTCTTGGTGCTCCGTTGAAATCCACGAATGAAGTGGATTTAGTGAAGCCACTGACGACATACATTGATTCCGTCTACAAAACGAGCGATGATGATCGTGCCGAAGTCTCTGAAGCCGTTCAGGTAAGGATTCTAAGACGCGTGAAAGTATTAATAATATTGAAGGAGTTGAATAAACTACGTTCGAAAGCGTGTACCCTACCGTTGGACAAACATCAATCGGCTCTGGATGTAGTTACCAGGTATTTTTGTGTTCTTTCCAAGAGGTTTAAAAAAAACTAAATCATGAATGCTTCTTATTTTTTTATAGTCACCCCAATTTTAGGCTTTGGATAGGTTCAACGCATAAGTTAGGTATGAAGGTAAGGCTACACCACATGGCTTCCTCTACCTGTAAAAAAGTCTGGCCTCCGTAAATCGGTTACTTAGTACCGTTGCAGTTTCGCCTTGAAATACAAGAACGATTTATGTAATAAGCCTTTAATTTTAATAGACTGAAAGTAATAATAATAATTTAAATCCACAAAGATCTAACTGTTCGTTGTGAGAGTCCAGACCCTACCGTACTCATTCTGCAAAAATGAGATTAGAGCGCGTTTGAAAACGGCCATGCTTCTAGCGATATATGTGTAGACCAACGTTTGAATCAAATTATCAAATAATCCACTCCTTGTGAAGAAAATATTCAGTTTCGTTACAAGTAAAGTATCACCTCTCATTCAGATACTACGATCAGCTGGTTGCCATCGAGAATAAAATTATCATCTCGGCGACTCAAAATCCAGTAGTATTCAAATGGAAAGATGCCTTCGACAAAGGAAGTCTCTTCTCTAGCCGAGCGTCGCTGTCCCTCTCCGATGGAGCGTTCGAAAGAGCAGCGGTGCTTTTCAATTGTGGAGCTCTTATGTCTCAGGTAAATCATTCATATCAAAATGTTATTCTATTTTTTGAATTATTGACATACACACTTTTTTCAAACATCTCTTTTGTAGGCTTAGGGTAAACCTACGTTGACCAGAACGGTAAAATCAAATGAATTTTCTAAATATCTCTTTTCAAGTTCAGTTCGAATCATAAGTTGACTCAAACATTGTTTTTTCTTCTCTTATTCTCCTTCACTCCGCTTTACGGAATAATTTATATTATTATTGAGCCGGAAGGAAATTCGATTCTTTGCACACTATTTCGGTTCGGTGTTGAAAACTCCGTTTTACAGATTGCAACAGCTCAACCCTTCCATACAGACGATGAGATAAAAACAGCGGCAAAGTTGTTCCAACAGTCTGCTGGAATTTTTGCTCAGTTGAGAGACACTGTGCTCGGAATGGTGCAACAGGACCCGACCCCAGATCTTACTCCAGACACTCTTGCCGCCCTCTCAGCCATCATGGTGGCTCAAGCACAAGAAGCCATCTACATCAAGGGATCTAAAGGTATTCATCTATCCATTTTTCATTGAATAGAGATAAGTTCCCGGTTCATATTGGTAGTCTTCAAAAATTTCATTATTGTCGCAGAGTTAATCATTTTTATTTTTAAAAATTGACTTTTGAATGATTCGGGCTTGCTAGCTCACGTCACGAATCTAGAAATGTGATTTCAATGCCAAGTTATCAGAGTTAAAAATGTCACGGCGTCCGAATCTCACTGCAAAAGTTTTCAAAATAACCCTTCAGACAAAATGAACCCGTCAGCAATGGTGAAGATTTCGTCTCAACTCGCCGACTTTTACAGTGAAGCGAACAAGTTGATGACTAAAGACATCGTGAAAGGGCTCTGGGAAAAGGAGTGGCTCGCCACCATCAACGCCAAAAACTTTGCTTTCCAAGCCTTGGCACAGTACCACCAGGCTCAGGTACGATTTTGCTATGATAAACTGAAAATTTGAAGAAAAACGGAATCTCGTGATTTTTAGGTTTCAGTAGGTTCAACACCATAATTTGGCTTCAAACTTTTCTTAATCGTAGAGCATCTGGTATTCGTGAATTGTCTGGAAAAATATCAAAATTTAATGATTCGTGTAATTTCTTCCAATTTTTCTACCCAAACAGAATTTCTGTTTCACCCATAAGTTTCCAAAGTGAGAAACTTCACGGCCCATTAGTTCGTGCATTCACAAATTTTCAAGTTTTTGCATCTCAATAGCAAAATTTCAGGTTAATGCCGAAAACCGAGAGATTGGGGAACAATTATCCCGTCTGACTGAAGCCCTCCGACTGATCGAACTGGCCGGTAAATACGCCAGTCTGCAGTCGATCACAGACTATCTCCCGCTCATCCAAAAGGCGCAGGTAGCTGCCAAGAAGGACAACGATTTTATCGTGAGGATTTTATTGATTTTTCGGAAACATAAACTGGCTTCTGAAATATTTACTGTGAACGGTATAGAAGAGTATGGCTTTATGTCAAAAATTGGTTCTCCTGTTTCAACTTGAAACCAGTAAGCAAGGTGTTTTTTCTGCCGAATATGATGAAATGTAGAAATCATTTTTTTCTTAGCTAACATGGGAAGTATATGAAAGCCCGGAGAATCTATGAGGTCTGAGTGGTCTCTTAGGTTTTCAAATATGGTGAAGACGATGGAACTGCTTTCAGAAGTTGCTTCACCGACCTCGTTTAGGAGTTATGACCAAAAATAGAACTCACACGCAATTTTCAAAAAAGGGGGATCTGTGATGTTGGGTAGGAAAAACTGTTGAGATTTTGCATTTTATTGAATTTTAAAGGTTCGTGATGCACGGAAAATTTAGTTTGCCTGAATTCTGAGGCTCGATTCAGAAGTTACATGCATCTGAAGTGGACGTAAAAAATCGTCCAACTTTCACCTTCTGTAACTTGACTCCTAGCAGATTTCCAGAGGCGAGACCTATTCCAAACGATTCAGAATGATTGAATCTATCCATTCCTACGTTTTCAGTCGATTCTAAGACAAAAATTTTTGGGTCCAAAATCGGAAAGAGTTACACAAGTGTTCATAATATGAGCCTTGATCACAAGTGATGAATCGTTGTAGTATTTCTCGGGCAAAAAACGTGTATCAAGTGAGAATCGAACTTTGCCGTGAAAAATGAAAGGCGTGAGCTTTGACCACTCTACCACGGAATCTTCGAAGACACAAATTTTTGCGTCAACTCCATGTTCACTCATTCGCTCCTTTTCACGACAGAATTCTTCAACATTACAGATCCCATTTTTTTGAAAATTGCGTGTGAATTCTATTTTTGGTCATAACTCCTAAACGAGGTCGGTGAAGCAACTTCTGAGAGCAGTTCCATCGTCTTCACCATATTTGAAAACCTATGAGACGACTCAGACCTCATAGATTCTCCGGGCTTTCATATACTTCCCATGTAAGAGAAAAAGGAAAAACTATACTTTTCTTACAGTACCATGAACGTGTAGCAGACTTCAAGTCTCTCTCAGCCCTGCCGAAAGCAGCCCTGGCCAAGGCACTACCCGTCGCGAAGCCACTCTCGCCGAGATTCAAAGGTATTATTTTGACTGTTGAACAAAACAATAGAACGGAATACATTGTAAAGATCCGGCTCTCTTTCCAAACATTTTCAATGCTCAACAAGTTGCCAACAAAAGAGAAAATTTCAGACATGTTTTCTTCTCTAGTCCCAGTCCAAGTTCACAATGCACTGCAAGCGTACGAAGCCAGAAAGGCCGAGATTCTAAACATGGAAACGGTTAGAATGCGTGAAGCGACTCAGTTAATGAATGGGTAAGAATTGGTCAATTACCCCTTCCATCAATGAAACATTCAGAATCCTTGCGTCCCTGAACCTCCCAGCAGCCCTAGACGATGTGACGTCATCTGAAACTATCCCAGAGTCTATCAAGCTGAAATCGGCAAAGTTGAAACAGGCTGGTGGTATTGATGAGATTCAACGATTGTTCCGAGAACTGCCAGCACTTTACAACAGGAACGAGGAGATACTTAATGAGGTTTGATCAAAAGTCTCAAGAAGAAATGTTCGTGCTAACCATTATGAAATTCTTAAAACTCGAGGTAGAATAAGATCACCACAGTTACGGATAGTTTCATATCTCTGCATGAGTCATACAGTGTGTCCCACAAGAAGTAGAACTATACTATTTTTGTTGCCGTTCAGATAAGGATTGAGATTTTTGTCTGAAACTTTTTCCTATGATAACTAATACATATATCCATACTTGTGTGAAGTTTGATAGAGATTCGTCAAAATTTGAGAAAGTTATGAATTTTTATCCAAAAAACAGCACAAATCAAATGTCCCACAATAAGTAGCACCGGTGCATTAAAACACTGGTAAGACTGGAAATACTGAGTACATGTGGTTCACGAAGAAAGTTGGACGCGTTGCGGTCATTCGTTGCATCCAATTCAGTTCCAACCAGAATTCCTCCTCATTTCAGACGAACCGAGTACTAACAGAAGAAAAGTCGAGCGATGACACGATGCGATCCCAGTTAGGATCAAAATGGTCGCGTATGAGCAGTGAACAGTTGACGGGGCCGCTTGTACAGGTAACTGACTCAAATTAGCCCATCGCATGGTAACGTGTCATTCAGGAGGTTGGAAAGTACCGTGGAATTCTTCACACAGCATCGAATGCTGACAAAATGGTCAGAGACAAGTTTTCGACTCATCAACATGGCATTGAGCTGTTGTCGAGGAATGAGGTGGGAAATTTATCGATTGCATGTATTGATTGATGCGGCGATGATGGTTGATAGGGATTATGTCGGAGGTTGGGGATTCTCTCTCTCTTTCCTTTTTTATATCTCTCCCTCTATCTCTATCTTTTCCATATCTCTATCTCTTTTCTTTATATATATATATATATATATATATATATATATATATATATATATATATATATTTATATCTCTCTCTCTCTCTCTCTCTCTCTCTCTCTCTCTCTCTCTCTCTCTCTCTCTCTTTCTCCCCTCTTTATCTCCCTCTACCTCCCTCTCTCTCTCCCTTTCAATTTTCTTTTACAGAATGACTTGCGATCAGCTATTCCTGGACAAGAATATCACCAAGTTGGAGGTCCAACAGAATCTGTCAATAATCTGAGAGAACTACTCTCTCAATGGTCTAGAGTCGTCGCTGAAAGAGACAGCATTGAAAAGGTTTGGCGTTTTTCATTTTCGTTTGAAATATTTCACATTTTTGCAGGAACTAAAGTCTACCAACTGCGACATTGCCAACGATTTCCTGAAAGCCTTGGCCGAATCACAGTTGATCAACGAAGAGCAAATTTCGAAAGAGAAGATCCAACAAATTTTCGGGCCAGTCAGGTGAATGGAAAACCTCTCATCAAAGTAACCCAGTGATTTCAGAAACAGCGTTCAAAAGAGCATCGACGAACAGGAGAAATTGATGAAGGGTATTCAGGTTTGCTTTGAACACTTCGCTACGCTCGATTTTTTGAATCGTTTTTCGACACGCTCAGAATTATACACTGATCATTCACACAAGGAAAAAATCATTTACTACAGTTAAAACTGTCATGACACCTCTTCAACTGTTATTTTCCAGTCGTGGAACAACAAGTTCATTAGTGAAAAGTGCGGATTTGCTGGTGGAGCTGAACGAGAGCAAACACTGAAACAACTGGCTCAAGCTTCTGATGCGTACGCAGAGCTGAAAGCGAACTTGGAAGAAGGAACCAAGGTTTGGATTGAATTTTTTTTGAATGCAAACAACAGCCCGGTTGATTACTGCTCACAAGAATATTACAGTTCTACAACGACCTGACTCCGATCCTCGTTCGCCTGCAACAGAAAGTAACTGACTTTGCGTTCGCGCGACAGACGGAGAAAGAAGATCTGATGAAGCAGCTTCAGTTGAGCATCGTCTCAGGTACCGATTAAGTTATATTTGTTGAGAGTAGTGCATACGGTTCGTCTCCAAAGCGTTTGTGAGGCGAGCACAGTACGCATCGGATCAAAAGGTTACTATAGAATCCTCCGAAGAAGATTCGTTTCTGTAGCAAGGGTAGTCATAGTGAGTCATGTGGCACACTATGGAAATCTGAACCACAGACACGCATCTCATTTTTGTCATGTCACTGTGAGCACGAATTGATCCAATCCGAGCTCTGTACGTGCCTTAGCATTCACATGGAGATAGGTTGTGGTTGTCTATTATCATATTGTAACTCTTGTGTTAGTGTTTGTTCGTTATAGGTGCAGCCACAAAGGCAGTCGTCGATGGTGTGTCAAGTTTTGTCAATTCGTACCTTGCAGGTAACATTTTTAGTTGCATGAGTGTTGTCTAACGTTTTCAATATCCTCTGCTCACAGTTCTAGCATTTAGTGATCCCGATTCTCCAAGTCTGACTTTCGTTAAAAGAAATACTCCTCTTCCAGGCTTAGGCTAGGTTTGAAGTGTTCTGGATAACTTTTTTTCAAGTTTGGAGAAACGGGATACGTTTCACTGAACGCCATGGTTCCTACCAAGTAGATACATATAACAATGACCATGATATAAATTTTTGAATTCAGGAGGCCAAGCATCAGGTGCTGGATCAGCAGCAGTACCACCACCACGCCCACCTCCACCAAAGCCATCAACACCGACTACACCATCAGTCGAATCGCCGATTCCACCACCCAGAAACTTTACTGGTCAGCAAGGTTCATTTTCTTTGCTTTTCCCCTTGATTCTAACAAACTTGCCCTCAAGCTTGAAACCGTGTCTCACAGGAACCATTGAAGATTCGAAATTTTACAGCGACACCTTCCGCACCACAAGCACCGGCGTATAATCCGTATGCAGGACAGCCACAGCAACAACCAGCAGCTCATCCAGGATACTTCCAACAGCAACATCCATATGGTAAGGTCTTATGCATTAGTTAGATGTTAGGTGAGACGTAGGTACTTGAAGTGTAATTGTTAGTTCTAGAAGTTTTGCGGTACGGAGTCCTAGAAAGACGGGAGTGCGGAATTTGACACAGTGTAAAAACCCGAGGTCATCATGTCATGTATTAATCTCAATCTGCAATCTGCAGCCAACAGTAATTTCCTTAAATAATAAGCTTAGGTTAGGTTGGGAGAACAATTTTTGTGAAGAACCAACTCTTGGAGTTTTTGCGGTAAGTTCAGAGCAAAACGTTAAAAATCTGATTTCATTCCAAGTTTTACTAATTGTTACTTCTGAACGAACGATTTTGGTCGCATCCTGTCATTTTCGGAGATGTACCAGTCGTTACCAACTGTCATAGTTTTCCACCACGCCCCCCCTCCATCCTAGCAGAACCAATTCAAACTCGACTTAAAAAGCACTTTCAGGACAACCACAGCCATTCCAAGGATACCAAATGCCAGTGTACCAACCAACGTTTGCAGCCCCATACCCAACGTTCCCAGGAGCGTTCACCTACACACAGCAACAGCCACAGTGGCCACAACAAGGTTTGTTTCAACAACAAATGTTGAAGGGTTACACGGCGTCCCAGAAAGACGGGAATCGGGAAGTTTACACATTGTACCGCGTCCATGACGTCACACATATGTACAGTACCGTTCATAAAGATACGAACGCTAACTTTTTTTGGCATATATCGACCTGAGAGTTCCGGATCGGTCTGTAACTTTCAGAGACGTCGGAGAAAACATTTTTATGTATTTTTAATGAATATGAAAACCATAGGAAATCACTGCGCAACATAAAGACCTTTTTCTCAAATCCACTTAAAATCGAATTTTTCCCTTTTACATTTTTTTCTTTTTTTTAATTCAGTATAAGTTTTTATGTTTTCAAATGCATAGTTCTGATAGTTCAGCATATCTAGCTGGTAGAAATAAAACAAATTCACTCAATAGGTGATCGTTCGATGCCACAACACGCGATTGAAGAGGTCGCACTTGACTAAAAAGCCCGCAAAGAAAATATAATGTTTTTATGAAGTTACTTTTGCTCCAGATGGACTGGATCTACTCGAAAAGTGATAACAAACCCTTTTTTCATTGTTTCGACACTATTTGAAGTTACCTAGAGAAGATTCCAGGCCGTTCGTCATTGAACTTGTGGCTCACCTTCTCGAAAACTATCAAGTTGTGGTCAGTTTTTCATCCATAAAGTGAGAACGCCTTGTTGTAGATCTCCAATTTTTTGTAGACACATTTTTATCATGTTTTTTGTTCAGTTTAACGTCTGGACGTCAACTAAAAAATTATTTGAAAAAAGTTCAAGTGAGCCAAACTGGAGTAAGAGGAGGAGCGGATTCGCAGGGTTCCAAAGAGGCAGTCTAAAATGGTGAAAATGGATGAATCGAAGTAATTTGTGGTCGAAATTAAACAATAACGTTTGGAGAGATGTTTGAATGTTGAAAAAGTTGATTTCTGTAACTAATCCATTCGAAAATCACGATTGTTGCAACCGGAAAAAATGCTTCTCCGGACATTTTCATTCGAACCTTCCCAAAATTGTTCAAAATGATTGACTTACCATCCCACTGTATTCAAATGAACAGGAGTAATATAGAGAATAAGTCTACAAAAAAACCGGACATCCACAACACGGCGTTCCCATTTTATGAATCAAAAACTGACCACAACTTGATAATTCTCGAGAAGGTAGGCCACGAGTTCAAAGGCAAAAGGTCTGGAATCTTTTCCAGGTAACTTCAAGTAGTGTCAAAACTATTCAGAAGGTGTTTGTACTTGTTTTTCAAGTGAATCCAGTTCATCTGGAGCAAGAACAACTTCATAAAAAGTCGATTTCTTTCTCACTGTCTTCTCAGTGATGAGTGACCTCTTCGATCTCATGTGATGGCATCGAACAATCATCAATTGAGTTGATTTTTTGATTTTAAACATGTTAATAGTCTTAGTTATCAGAACAATGCACTTGAAAACAAGGAAACTTTTAATAAATGAAAAAAAAAACAAAAATAAATGGGAAAAGGAGAGAGCCAATTTTTAGTGGGTTTGAGAAAGAGGTCTTTTTGTTGCGCAGTAATTTCCTATGGTTTTCATTTTCATTAACAATACATAAAAATGTTTTCTCCAACATCTCTGAAAGTTACAGACCAATCCGGAACTTCCAGGTTGACATATGCCAAAAAATCTTAGCGTTCGTATCTTTATGGACGGTACTGTATATCGCTAGAAGCATGGCCGTTTTCAAACGCGCTCTAATCTCAATTTTGCAGAATGAGTACGGTAGGCCTACCCTAGGGTCGGGACGAGGCATGGGCATATTGCCAATGATTGGCAGTCGATTGAAAATGCCTCTTTTCCATTTCCAATAGCATTGGCAGTCGATTGGCAATGCAGTTTGTTATAACACCATCTTCAACGTAAAGAAGGCCTAGAAATCAAAATCCAAGTCAATTGCATTGCCAACCGACTGCCAATGATATTGACAATGGAAAAGAGACGTTGCCAGGTGCCAGGCTTGTTAGGATAAGTTGGGGGAATGTTCGGGAAAAACCAAGTATCGAATACGCAAGTACACTGTGAAATTAAGCATTTTATGATGTATAAACTTCCTCACTCCTGTCTTCCTAGCACCGTGTAATGGTTATAAGATTAAAACGGCTTCGAGTGAATAGTCGAATCAGCCTTCGAAGTTTGTTTGGGATAGTCAAAGAGCACAAAACGCACCGTCTGAACGCGCTCTGCGAACGCAACGCGTAATATGAATAAAAATAAAAACCCCGATTTTTGATCAATATCGACACAATGACATTATTCAGGAGGATTCCCACCAAATCCACAGTTCCAACAGCAGCCACAACAACAGCAACCACCACAAAACAACACGAACCCATTCCAATGAGCTCAGTGAGGTCACAAATTTATATCTCGACACTCCCATGTATTAAAATTGTAACTGCATTGCGGGAATAGCATCAACTTTTATCCAGCTTGAATTGAGCGATCATAACTAATGAAACCCCCGGTATATTTTGTAGTTTTCAAGCGGTCACTATAGCTCTACTCATTAACTACTTCATGTATAATTCACTTTTTATCTCTAGAAAATAAAGTTTTTCAAAGAGAATTGTTAACGATTAAGGTTAGAGGTGGGAGACACATATCTAGCAAGAAGTCTGACCGATTTCAAACGCGCGCCAGTCGCGTTTTTGTAAAATGAGTACGGTAGGGTCGGGACTCTCGCAACGAACCGTTAGATCTTTGTGAATTTAAATTTTTTTTTTATTTTCAGTCCATTCTAAAATTAAAGGCTCATTACGTAAATCGTTCTTGTATTCAAAAAAACTACTACGGTACTGAAAACTACTACGGCAAGTACCCAATCTACGGAGGTCAGACTTTTTTACAGGTAGAGGAAACTATATGTCCTCTCCAGAGGATTTGAGTACAGCATCAAAGATTATGAATTCCCTTTTTTCTTGCTGAGTAAGAACATTCTCCAAACTTCCTCACGTCGAACACAGGGCGCTTCGAAAAACACAAGTTAGCACAACTCTCGCTGGTTTTTTCGAGACCACCAACGTCAGGTCCGTTTGGCGCCACGTGTCCGCCTGAGAAAAATATGGAGAATATACCGAGAGCATAGCACATAGCTTCCTTTACCTGTAAAAAAGTCTGACCTCCGTAAATCGGTTACTTAGTACCGTAGCAGTTTCGCCTTGAAAAACAAGAACGTAATAGTAATGCACCTTTAATTTCAATGGACTTAAAGTAAGAATAATAATATAAATCCACAACGATCTAACTGTTCGCTGTGAAGGTCCCGACTCCTACCGTACTCATTTTTACAAAAATGCGACTGGTGCGCGTTTGAAACCGGTCAGACTTTTTGCTAGATATGTGCATAGGTTCTTCCCAGAGATTGTATTGTTTTTTCCTTTAAAAAACCTTTTTTTGAAACTTCTTCTGAGGTCTCAAGGCTTCCCGGGAGTCAGTTCTCGGTTTTATCAACTGAAATGAGCGAAATCAAACCAAAACTGACCGTACTACAAGAATTCGCCAGATTTCGTCATTCCAACTTCTCACCAGGAGCGTGTTTCTCCGTAACCAAATTTCTGCGAAAAAAGGCCCATAAACGACCTGAGTCAGCGAGTGTTTGCGTTCATCTCCAACATGTATTCGTCCATTTCTCATCTCATTCAATTCACACTCCTCATGTTGGCTCTTTTACTATTTCCTGTCTTTGGTATGTTTCATCGAAGCTTTACTCGGCGAAAATAGAATGAATTCAGTCGCTGGAAGTTCTTATAATGATGTGGTATGTATGAGACCTTGGAACTTTGACAATCCTCGGCCCGCACCTATGTGAGTTTCTTTCAGTACCGTAATCCGAGTAGGTTACTGTAAATTTTAGCTTGGACAGCTTTTGAGCTGCGTTCAGGATTCAGCACCGTGATCCATTGATCGAGTTGGCTACTGTAACTTGGAATTTAGGAGATGTCCACCTGATTCATTTTTCTTCTACTACAAGTGTTGTGGTGATTTGTATGATTACTGCTGTTGGAGACTTCGTCCTGAGATATGGTTAGTCGAACGTGTGTGTGTGTGTGTGTGTGTGTGTGTGTGTGTGTGTGTGTGTGTGTGTGTGTGTGTGTGTGTGTGTGTGTGTGTGTGTGTGTGTGTGTGTGTGTGTGTGTGTGTGTGTGTGTGTGTGTGTGTGTGTGTGTGTGTGTGTGTGTGTGTGTGTGTGTGTGTGTGTGTGTGTGTGTGTGTGTGTGTGTGTGTGTGTGTGTGTGTGTGTGTGTGTGTGTGTGTGTGTGTGTGTGTGTGTGTGTGTGTGTGTGTGTGTGTGTGTGTGTGTGTGTGTGTGTGTGTGTGTGTGTGTGTGTGTGTGTGTGTGTGTGTGTGTGTGTGTGTGTGTGTGTGTGTGTGTGTGTGTGTGTGTGTGTGTGTGTGTGTGTGTGTGTGTGTGTGTGTGTGTGTGTGTGTGTGTGTGTGTGTGTGTGTGTGTGTGTGTGTGTGTGTGTGTGTGTGTGTGTGTGTGTGTGTGTGTGTGTGTGTGTGTGTGTGTGTGTGTGTGTGTGTGTGTGTGTGTGTGTGTGTGTGTGTGTGTGTGTGTGTGTGTGTGTGTGTGTGTGTGTGTGTGTGTGTGTGTGTGTGTGTGTGTGTGTGTGTGTGTGTGTGTGTGTGTGTGTGTGTGTGTGTGTGTGTGTGTGTGTGTGTGTGTGTGTGTGTGTGTGTGTGTGTGTGTGTGTGTGTGTGTGTGTGTGTGTGTGTGTGTGTGTGTGTGTGTGTGTGTGTGTGTGTGTGTGTGTGTGTGTGTGTGTGTGTGTGTCTGTGTGTGTGTGTGTGTGTGAGAGAGAGAGAGAGAGAGAGAGAGAGAGAGAGAGGGAGAGAGAGAGAGAGGGGGAGAGAGAGAGAGGGAGAGAGAGATAGGGAAAGAGAGATAGGGAAAGAGAGAAAGGAAGAGAGAGAGAGAGAGAGAGAGAGAGAGAGAGAGAGAGAGAGAGAGAGGGAGAGAGATAGGGAAAGAGAGATAGGGAAAGAGAGATAGGAAGAGAGAGAGAGAGAGAGAGAGAGAGAGAGAGAGAGAGAGAGAGAGAGAGAGAGAGAGGGAGAGAGAGATAGGGAAAGAGAGATAGGGAAAGAGAGAAAGGAAGAGAGAGAGAGAGAGAGAGAGAGAGAGAGAGAGAGAGAGAGAGAGAGAGAGAGAGAGGGAGAGAGATAGGGAAAGAGAGATAGGGAAAGAGAGATAGGAAGAGAGAGAGAGAGAGAGAGAGAGAGAGAGAGAGAGAGAGAGAGAGAGAGAGAGAGAGAGAGAGAGAGAGAGAGAGAGAGAGAGAGGAAATCTTCCAGGTACACACTCCTAGCAGTCCTCTTCGTACTCCTACTATTCTGCTGCTGTTGTTGTTTCGCATGGATATTTGTCCGAATGAGAAGAAGAAAAACCGAAGAAGTGGAGAAGAAAGACGAACAAGAACAAGTCGACATCGTCGACGATCGACCACGTCCACTGAGCCCAGCGGACACGAGAAGAGCGTCCTATGCTGCAGCGACAGATCGTGAAATGGATTATCGATACTTTTAAGTGTTCTGTACATCTCTTGAATGGATCTGATTCACGGATAAACTTTCTCACACGTGCATTTTCATATTTCCACGTTTTCCTTGATTTTTATGGTAATCGAGTAATGAAAGGTTGAGACTACTCTTTTGCATACGAACTTTTCTCTCTTCAGAAGAACCAACTAAGAACAACCAGGCTGTTACCGATCAAACCAGGGTTGTTGGCAGTGGTAGGTCATGATTTTCACTTGATATATTTACCTCCAGCAGCAGAAATTGTGACCAATACCTTCAAGCTGTTCTGCTGTTCGGCCTACATTATCATCGGGTTGTATACGTGGGACGAGTGCCCCGTCGGTCTTTGGATTCCAAAATGGCTTGTTATAACTGGTATTTGTGGCACTCTATCAGTCTTGCTCCAATGTGTCTTTTCAATGGTGAGTTTTTCCTATGATCCTGCGAAATTAGAATGATTATTGCCGAAGCGGTCACGGAGAGAACACGTTTAAATGAGCATACCTATCAGGTGGTGTTAAGATCTTACTCATCTGACTCCTTTTATGAGCTGAGAGCGGTCCCAGGAAACACAGTGTGACGTAATGGATTTTTTCATCAGAGTAGGAATCTCCATTTCCCATATGTGAATGACCTGATAAAACACCATGACTCTTCCGTCAGTTAGAAATATTGAATTTCAGGTCGGAACTGCTTGCCTGGCGTGCTATTTAGTTTTCGCCATGAGCCTGAGACTAGCCTGGTGAGTCATTATTGACTATTCCCTCTTCAATGAAAACCGTTAAGGACATACTTCGGAGTTTCGCTCTTCTTCTTGACTTATGAACAACGTGATCGTTGCCACCCATGGGCTTTCTGGATGGTAGGCCTTGCCAATGTTATCTACACAATCGGCTTCGTCATGTTCATTTGTGTATGTTGCACATCAACAGTCGCTGGATTCCGTGCTTTTATGAACGAGGGAAAACGTGAAAGATGTCGAGACATCGAAGATAATATCGAAGTGACTGTTTATTAAGAGTTTTAAAATTGGAATAAAGTTTTGATCTATCTTTTTTTCTAACCACAAACTGTTTATTGATTTCACAGTAACACTTCAATACAGTATTAACAGTTGTACTGTCATTCTCACGCATGTGTGAAATCTACGTGACTCGGAAAAAACAGTTTTAACACATTCTCATGAGAAACGAAATACTAGCACTCTAGAAAAAAATTAATATAGAGTTGATTGAGTGGCATCAAAAAAAAATTAACTCTGAATTTATTCCGGAATTAACTCTGAATTAACTTTTTTTGAGAACATCAGAAAGTAGGATACCGAAATAGTAGAGACCCGGAGATGATTTTCAAAAGTTACTAGAATCAGTTTTAGCTTCTCTTTTTATGACCTCTGTGATCGTTCAACTTTATTTTAAGTTAATTCCGGAGTACATTCAGAGTTAATTCCGGAATAAATTCAGAGTTAATTTTTTTGGTGCCACTCAATTAACTCTATATCATTTTTTTCTAGAGTCAAAAACTGCTAACTCCTAATGGATCGTATTGATTAATTACTGAAGGCTCGGTAGCCGACTCGTGCGCTGCGTTTACCGGTTACCATGGTGATTTCACAGATCCACCAACATCACATTTCGCGATTAACCCTCCCGCTATGTATTTGATTCAATTCGTTGTGGAAAACATCGAAATCAACACTGATGTTGACGTCTTGTTGCGGATCTCTGACTCTGACTGGATGGAAGTAGGAAGCTCTCCTAAAGAAGGTACGATATGATCCAAATAACCCATTTCACACAACTCTTCAGACTTTCCTATAGGAGTTCAGTTCCCATTGTCTTTGTCAAAAGAATGGAAGCAGGAACCGTCAATAGACCTTCAAGTTACCAGCAAGACTACAGTATACCAAGGATGTATTTTACTTGATCCGATCGAGGTGAGTTTACTTTCAAAGCAGTTCAACAGAAGTCCTTTCAGAATGGATTCGGTGGGCGTGGAACTACAGTTCTGTATCGTGACGTTGACCACGGTGAAGTTATAATGTTGGATTGTGCGATAAGTGTTAGGCCATGGCAACCGCATGTTAAAAGTACCATGACAAACTGTGAAGTGCAAACGGATATCATCGAGCAGGAGATGGTTCCTGTACCACGGCCGAAACTCGTAGACGTTGGAACGAATACTGACGAAAAGATCGCAAGTATGGAAGACATCGAAAAAGAGATTGAAAGAAGTTTGATGAACAAATTGGGATCGACAAAGTTTCAACCGATACAAGAGGAAACGGAACACGTTGAAGACCCTATTCAACCAAAGTTCGACTCTTACAGTCAGCTTCCACGTATAGGGAAGCTCAGAGAAATGGATAGATTGATTAATGAAAAACTTGAGATTTTGCAAAAAGTTGAGAAACAGATTGAAATATCGAAAAAAATTAATCAAGTTTTGACGGCACGGCGGAAAGGAACTACAAGCACAGTATCAGTTTCTGAAGATGATTCTTCGATATTTTCTTCTTTGTAATAAATTTAACTTCAATGTGTGTTTACGGATCGTAACGGGATTTCCCTGATTATATCGATATATTATGTTTGCAGAGACAAGTACATAGGTTTTATGAGGTCTATTTGCAAAATCTGCGTATGTGTTTACATTTATCATAAGTAGTCACAAAGGGACGGCTCCTTCTTTACAAAGTATAAGTTTAAATGAAATTCAAAAATTAAAAGTAAAAAACGAAAAGTGCGCCCTTGGTGGTGAAAGGCGTACTTTCCGGTTTCTTTCATTTTCCATTTTGAAATTCAAATGTTCGTTAGTTGTCACTCTTGTTCTTCGACGTGAGGCACAGTTTTGCGTACTTCTCTTGTTTCAAAAATTTACAATCACCATTGCTCAATTAAATTCATCTTGAATGTAAACTTATGATTTTCTCATCAACCTTACTTTCAACATTCAAGTTTAGGATTACCTTAATTCCGCCTTCTTTCCGAAAGTAAAACATTTTTTCAGATGAGTGACAACGAAAGATTCTTTCCACAACTTTTCTCTCTTGCACAGCATATGCCTGGCGGTGTTCCTAACTTGCTTGACGTGATTTTCGACTTTTTGGCAAAGTTAGACTTTTTAGCTTCCATCATCAATTTCGTTTTTCAGAAAAACCGATTTTTATACTGGAGCTGGGATTGATGAGGCGAGAAAGCTCGTTACAGTGGCCTTCGATAAACATGCACAAGATGCTATCAAGGTGAGTCATCATTTTCACTATCACTTGAACTCTTTCAAAAAATCGATGAAATATAATCGCGAAACAACTCTTGCTACGCCAAAATTTACAGAACTCCGAAGCAGCTAAACGTTTGAAATCGGAACAAGAACGGAAGTTGGCTGAGCGTCGTGCTGCTCAAAAAGCTAAAGAAGACGAAGAGTTTGCACTTAAGAAGGTAAGTTTACTTTTTTTTTAAGTATAGTAAGTCCCGTTTTCAGCAGCAAGAACAAAGCAGTCGTGTAGTTGAGGTTACGGATGAGGAAGCTGCTGAGTTTGAGCTGAAGAAGAAACAGACAGAAACGTTTGAAACTCCTTAAACAAAATATAGGATCCATATTAAGGTCAGAAAAATCAAGCATGGACATCGTTTCGGACTCTACCATCCCTCCTACACCAACTTCCACCGAAGATGCTGATGATGACCCATCACTCATCAAGCCAAACTCTGGAAATGGAGCCGATCTAGAGGCATACCAATGGACGCAAACTCTTCAGGAAGTCGAGGTGAGCGGGTCAATAAAAACAGTGTCTTTCAGAGTTGCACGGAATTCCGACTTCCGCCTTCCGACTTCCGCCCTTTTTTCACTTCCGACTTCTTGAAAACTTCCGTGAAAAAAATTTCACTTCCAACTTCCGTCAAAAAAATTTTTTTTCGTGAAAAATGACGAAAAAGACGTGAAATCGTTTCTATTCAGTATGGAATTGACCTATCACCTATTGAGAATACGCGAATATGCAATATCTCTGGGTTTTTTCAACTTTTTTGCACTCCCGACTACCGTTGAAAAAATTCTACTTCCGACTTCCGCCCTTTATTCACTTCCGACTTCCGTGAAAAAAATTTCACTTCCGACTTCCGTTTTTAAAAATTCACTTCCAACTTCCGACTTCCGTTTAAAAAATTCACTTCCAACTTCCGACTTCCGTTTTAAAAAATTTTACTTCCGTGCAACTCTGGTGTCTTTGCTAAAGTTCGAACTGGCTTGAAAGATTCAGTGTGTCATAATTTTGATGACAAATTAGATAGAATGGTCAAGATAGTGCTAACTATGATTTTTGCAATTATGTTCATTGTCACTGTTAAGTATTAATGTTTTTGTCTGATTACACCTAACAATGACTTAATGACTTCAACGAAATTGTGGAGATATAATTAAACCGCCTATGTTGAAGTGAAAATGGAATTAATTTTTTTGGTTACCGTATGGTCTACCAACAACACCAGGGAAGCACAATCAACAGGGAAAAAAACTTTACAGGTTCGAATCCCGATGAACGCATCATTTGCTCTTCGTGGTAGAGACGTAGTGGTGAACATAGAGAAAACGCGAGTTTCTGTTGCCATAAAAGGAAAGCCTCCAGTTGTAGATGGAACACTCCGTGCTGCGGTAAGTTAAAAAGCGCAACTCAAGCAAAAAAAAATTCCAGGTGAAAGTCGACAATTGCAGTTGGGTTATTGAAGACGGGAAATCTGTTGTCTTGACTTTGGAAAAAGTTAGTTTTTCTAATCATTTTTCAAAAAAAGAAAAATTCAGGTGAATGACATGGAATGGTGGAACAAGTTCCTGGATACTGACCCTGCAATCAACACCAAAAAAGTTCAACCGGAGAACTCAAAACTCAGTGACCTTGATGGCGAGACGAGAGCAATGGTGGAAAAAATGATGTACGATCAGCGGCAGAAAGAACTCGGACTTCCGACAAGTGAAGAGAAGAAAAAACAAGATATCCTGAAGAAGTTCATGGAACAACACCCAGAAATGGACTTCAGTAATGCCAAGATTTCATAAACTCGATCCTGGCTGCGTTTTCCCTACTTTGCATGATCTTGTGAATACCGGTTCGAGAATGAAGAGAATCATTTCTGAGGTTTTTTCTCTTCACTTTTTGTGGTTTAATCCGTTCATTACCTTAATGTTTGAGTTGAAGATTAAGGGATTTCATCCTTTAGCCTTTAGCTTCATTTTTCAACTCATTTTTATGCCAGGTAGCGATGGATGATGACAATGAGGTTGGACTTCCACAAAAAGGGATCAATCAGTTGATAAAGGTAACTGAACACATGTTACATGCATGAACTGAGCAATGATGCGTTTAAGGAAGTGCTACCGGAGATGAGAATCGCTGTCGAGTCTCGTGAGCTCTTCAACGCGTGTTGTGCTGAGTTTGTGAAGCACGTTGCTAAAGAAGCCCAGAAGATTGCAAGTCAAGATCAGCGAAAGACAATCTACCACGAGCATGTACAAAAGGCTCTCATGAACACCGGATTCCCTCAAGACTACATCGAGGTGGCCGACAGTGTATTGAATGAATGCAAAGTAAGACTGATTTTAAATCGTGGTTTCAGTTCAAGCAGCTCGTTTTTCCTTCTGAAAAATAGTGTTCATTTCAGGAAGCCGCCGAGAAGAAATTGAAGCGGAAAAACTCGAGACTTGAAAAGTGTGGAATTCCGGAAGAAGAGCTCTATAAAATGCAACAGCAGTTGATAGAACAGGTAACGATCACTGCGATGGCGTCTCTGATTATTCAACTTGAGGCGAGACTGAAGGAGTTGGCCGCAGCGGCACAACAGGAGTCGTTACCTATAACACCAATGAACTTGTTTTCGAACACGAATAACGATGACTATGATGTGTAGAAGTGTCATAGTTTTCTTTTACAATCTTTCATGCGAGAAAACTCATTCATGTTTCTGAGCAGTTTCACGTGAATAGAAAATGCATAAAACTGTAAATATAAGGTGACCTGACCCAGTTACACCAAAATGCCAACGTGTATCTAATCGTTAAGTAACTTTCTTTTCAATTTCAGTATTTATTATAGGCTTGTGTACGAAATTTCTTCTGGTTGGTTTTAAGCCTGTATAAATATAATTATATACATGTGCGTGTGCTTCGATCTGTATGTTTTTGTTACGAGTCCATGACTCTGTGATACCTGATTTGTACTATTGTTTTTATCTCTCTCTCTTGTGCTCAAGCCAATTTTTAGACAGACGAACAGTATGACGCTGTCCGAGTCCGGAGATAACAAAACGGATGAAAAATCAGTGGAACAAGTCAAGGTGACGTATCCTCTGAAAAGAAAGTGGACTTGGTGGTAAGTTTGAGCTTTTATACTGTTGGAAAGTTGGTCACGTACCGATGTTAGCCACAGAAAAAGGATATCATCATTCCATTCAGGTATCTTAATGATGAAAGAAACAAAAACTGGGAAGACAGACTGAAGAAGGTGTACACCTTCAGCAGTGTGCCAGAATTCTGGGCTCTTTACGACGCCATTCGCCCACCATCGGGTCTCAACGCTCTTTGCGATTACAACGTCTTCAGAGACGGAATCGAGCCCATGTGGGAGGTCGGTTCTAAATCAGAAGACGTGTAACTTTTCACTTTCAGGTCGAAGAGAACAGACGGGGTGGTAGATGGCTGATTACCATTGAAAAGAACAGACAAGGAGATCTCATGGATCACATTTGGCTGGAAATTCTGATGGCATTGATCGGCGAGCAGTTTGGTGATGCGATGGAATCTATCTGTGGTCTGGTGTGCAACGTGAGGACGAAGGGAAGCAAGATCAGTGTCTGGACCAAGGACTGCAACGACGACGAGACGAACTTGAAAATTGGGTGAGTAAAGAAATTTAGTCTCGCATCATGAGGTCTCATTTTCAGACTCGTTTTGAAGCAGAAGTTGCTTGATGCTGAAATCTCCAAAACGGAATCAAAGCCGATTTTCGACATTCTCCGTTACGAAGACCATGACAGTTGCCAGAGAAAGAGCGCTAGTACAGTCAAGGTTTATAGTGGCTAGAAATCACATACTGATTAAAGAATATTCAGGCCAAGATTTCCATCTCAGCATCAGAGAACATGCCGATCAGAACTACTCAGCAGTAAACTCGAAAAATAAATGTATCAATAACGTACACACTTGTTTTTTTCCCCAGAACCGTTGTATGTTCACTTTCCGACTTTGTTGTTTTCTATTATTTGCCGTACTCCTTTATTCTGAGAACTTTCTTGACTACTCCCCTATCATTTTGAACCCATCCTTTACTGGCACTGCTCGTGTGCGCGGTCACCAATCACTTGTTATAGTGTTCCATATAACGAACTTCTATTTAACTCGATCTGCCCCTCTCACCCAGACGTGTCAGTAGCATCGTTCTTTTGGTGTTAAGAATTTTCTGGAATAAAGATTTGTTGGCCCTGATTTTTTTAAATGAAATGTTGATCTGGTTGGTTGCCAGAGATTACTTGTATAAAAGGATGTGTTAAGTGAAAAATTTATTGGGTTTTTATATATAGTTGTAGTCAGAATTCAGTAGAATGTTTATAGTTAGAAGCAGAATAGTTGTTGGCAAATGTAGAAAGAATGAACCCTCAATTGATCAATGTTCACACATCACAGAGCCACGTGGGTTCGAAGGATGATCCAACTGTTAAACGTGAGAGTACATTGTAGTCGATCGATTGAACCTGATAGAAAGGCAGGATGAACTTTGTCCCATGTGCCTGTGTGAGTGTGTGCGTCCAATGGGTGATGATAGAGGCACCGGTTGTATGTTTGTGTGTCCACCCGTGACTGGTGGTGGTTCCTCCTCCCGTAGTTTATTATCACTTTGAACATTGGACACTCCAATATGCGGTGAATTCTCTTCAGTAAACACCATTTGTTCCAAACAGCGTCTATTCGATTCAATGGAAAGCTGTATAGATCTTTCGTTGATCATTCTCTCCAAAACTTTGAGTGGACCAGCATCGTCGACATCGCCAATGTGTAGCCAGTACGTCCCCATTTAGTTGGGTCGAATGAAAGCTAGATATTTTTTGGACAGTTAATCTTCCAAGTGCACCGTATATATGACTCCGAAACTTTAGGTGGACCGGCATCGGACCGTAAATTGGCGACTATCGTCCCGGACATCTGTCGCCCACTTACAGTCCAATGCGGCTCCATTCGCGGTCCATCTGTCACACGGTGCATCTGTCGCCCGTTCCATGAAACTGGGCCACAGATGGATCGTGAATGGACCGGCATTGGACTGTAAGTGGGCGACAGATGTCCGGGATGACTGTCGCCCATTTACGGTCCGATGCCGGTCCACCGAAAGTTTTGGAATGAGTGACTCTGAGCAATTTTGTAACTCCAAATTGATAAGTATTCAATGTGTATAATTCAATCGCTCTCTCTTTCTCTCTCTCTCTCTTTCTTTCTTTCTTTCTTTCTTTTCATAGTTCTCCTCCCTCCCTGAATAACAACGAAACTCTTCAGAATGTCAGGAAAAGGTGTCTTCATTGTGGGAGCTAAAAGAACCGCGTTCGGAACCTTTGGTGGTTCCCTTAAGAACGTCACAGCCACTGACTTGGCTGTCCACGCCTCCAGAGCCGCCCTCGAGCACGGAAAAGTGAAGGCGGAGAATGTTGATCACGTCGTTTTCGGTATGATTTTACTTGTAGCACTTGAGTCATAGCCGAGATGTCTCATAAAGAATTTACTCACTAGTCTGCACTAAATTAAACCAAGCCTCGTTTCTCAGGCTTAAGAGCGATTCGGAGCACCGAAATGATATTGACATTCTTCAGTGCTCTTCTTTACCTGACATCATCTTCAGCTCGAAATTGTAATCCTAACCTTTCTCCTAATATTCGAGAAACAAGTTGTTCACCACAGTCTGTGTTTTTCAAGGGCGCATAGTTTTGTGAGAACTGATCTATAATCTAGAAGTATCTAATTCATATATTTCAAATATTTCAAATAACGAAATATTTGTTCAAACAGAGTAAACTTCATAGGAAAGTCAATATCGCATCTATTCCAGGAAACGTCGTTGCTAGCTCCAAGGATGGAATCTACCTTTCAAGACACATCGGACTCAAGGCTGGTGTCCCACAGAACGTTGGAGCTCTCACCGTCAACCGACTCTGTGGATCGGGATTCCAGGCTGTGGTCAACGCTGCTCAGGTGAGTATCGCGCGCTTCAATGTGCTGGGAGAAAATTCTCTATCACTTCTTTTTCAATCCGAATACGACCATAACTAATGCAAGTGATGCTAAAACCAATGCAATAACACGCATTGTCTCATCATCCATGTTTTTCAGTACATCAAACTCGGGGAAGCCGGAGTCGTGCTGGCTGGTGGAGCAGAGAACATGACCCAGGTCCCATTCGTCGTCAGAAACGTCCGATTCGGAACCGCCCTTGGAGCCAAGTACGATGTGAGTATACAAAGGGCCGTTCTTTCCATCTTGGGTGGTCCCCGGAGAAGTTGAATAGCTACAAGAGGTCGATTGTTTACTTGTGTGAACTACTGATAAGACAAATTCCGGCACTTTATTGATCATCGATGACGTCTTTGAATTTCAGTTCGAAGATCAACTTTGGGACTCCTTGTCCGACCCGTATGCGAAGTTGGCGATGGGCCAGACTGCTGAGAAGCTTGGTGCCCAATACAAGGTTGGTATCAGAAATTTCAAAGTATAGGCTCTGGAACGCGACTGTAAAATCATTATGTAACAAAATACCCTTCCAGATTACCAGAGGGGAAGCTGATGCCTTTGCCCTCCGATCACAGCAACTCTGGAAGAAGGCCCAAGACGCGGGTATCTACAAGTCTGAAATCGCCCCACTCCTGGTCAAGGGAAGGAAGGGAGAAGTCAGCTTCGAGGTGGGTGAGAAGTTGCTTGAGAAACTTGATTTCGAAACGAAGTAGATGGAAAAGCAAACAGTGCTAGCGAGCAATAGCTAAGGGGTTGAACACTCTATCGCGGGTTGTTCTGTATGTTCTGGTTGAGCTTCTTGATTTACGAATGGGCTGAAAGCAGCGTTAGAGATAAAACATGATTTCTTCTATAAACTATGTTTATCACGGTCTCATCAGATAAATTCAGGTTGACGAGCACCCCAAGCCAGCAACGACAATCGAAACACTTGCCAAGTTGAGACCAGTCTTCCAGAAGGATGGACTCGTCAATGCCGGTAATGCTTCGGTAAGTTGAACTCTTCTTTTCTCTCTCTCTCTCTCTATCTCTCTCTCTCTCTCTCTCTCTCTCTCTCTCTCTCTCTCTCTCCAACCCATCCTCTTCCAGGGAATCTCAGACGGTGCCGCCGCTCTTGTCGTCGCCGGTGAAGACGCAGTCAAGGCACAAGGACTCAAGCCCTTGGCCCGTGTCATCGGATACTCGGCTGTCGGCTGTGACCCAACCATCATGGGTATCGGACCAGCCCCAGCCATCAGAAATGTTCTTCAACAAACGGGGCTCAAGATCAGCGAGATTGACATCATTGAGGTGGGATTTCGAGTCTTTTTTTTTTAAATATAGAACGGTCGCAGTCTGATGGTGGTTTCATTTTTCTTATGAAAAAAACGAGAAATACTAGAAGTTGCAAAATAAACGTTTCATAGTGGGTTATGACCCACGATTTCAGAATATTTTTGATATTTCTGTTGAACTAGTCAATAGCTTGGTTTACCTCTTTTGCTGAACAAAGACCATAGAATTCGTTGCGGTCTGCCGTTTCGGCTCACACGAATGTCTATATTTACTAGATTCTGAGAAATATTTTTTTAAGGTAAACGAAGCCTTCGCCCCACAAGCTCTCGCAGTCCAGAAGGAACTCGGATTTCCACTTGAGAAGCTGAATGTCAATGGTGGAGCCATCGCTCTGGGACACCCACTCGCCGCATCTGGCGCCAGAATCAGTGTGCACATCGTCCATGAGCTTCAGTGAGTTTCCTGTATATTCAAAAAAAGGCGAAATTTGAAATGAGACAGTGGAAAATGACATGAAAAATGAAAACAAATTTTGTAAGTGCTCCCAAAAAGTTGAGAAGTTACCACATACCGAGTGTCTAGATTTTCTGTATTTCTATCATGTTTTATTGTTTTTTTCGTGATATTCGAAATGAACTGCAAAAAGAAAGCGCGTTCAAAAAAAGTACTGTATACTAATTCTTCTTCATAAAAATTCCGAAAACATGAAATGTAATCTAAATGGAAGTAATGTCATTTCAAGATTTTATATGAAAAAGTAGACTGAATCATGAATCAAGAATCGCGAGTCGACATGATCATGAATCTTTTTTCATTTATCTTTGTCGACACCTGAAATTTTAGGCATAGGTAAGGTTCAAAGCACCAGAGCTAAACATAAGATTTGATTGAAGTTTAAACTTGATTACCACAAAAAATTTTGCACCTTATAAGGAAATGATTCTTGATTAGATTAATTCAGTCTACCTTTTCGTATTAAGTCATTTCAAGTTGCAACCAAGATATTTGTGTGGTCTCTTATAATGAAACTTTGATAACGCTTCCCACAGCAACTTGGAAGCACATTATTTTCTTTCCGTAGCTCCTATAGTAGTACACATGTGTACTCCTGCATGACAATATCCACCTAACCACAATAATTCAGGCGAAAAAACGTCAAATACGGTATCGGATCTGCGTGCATCGGAGGAGGCCAGGGAATCGCTGTGCTTTTCGAGAAAGTCTAATCAACCGCTCAATCAACTAGTTCTAACGGGATAGTGTGCTACAAATTGCCTTATCAATTGCATTTATTTATTCATGTAAAATATAAAGAGTCTTATTTGATTTGTACTATCTAGTTGTTTTGTATCCGTTCCAACCCGGTAGTTATATGATCTCGGATTGAACCAAAAACAAAAATGTTCCATGGTTCAGAAGCAGATGCTAGCATGCGCTTCGAAGATATTCTAGTACCCAAGGTGAGATTTGGATTTGATAGAAAATAGAAAAAAGTATTAAGAAACGTAGATTTTCATACTAAACGCTGTGATTGAATACATTGAAGATTCCTTTTCATAAAACCTATCAGATGATGTTTAGACCAGAGTTGCACGGAAGTAAGATTTTTCAAATCGGAAGTGAAATTTGAATTTAAAATTTTTTAAACGGAAGTCGTCGAAAAACTCAGATAAGTTGTATATCCGCTCATTCTTACATGAACATGGCTGAATAGACAACGATTTCATTGTCGTTTCCCGTTATTTTTCACAGAAATTGACTTCACAAAAGAAAACAATTCGACGAAAGTCGGAATTCCGTGCAACCATGTAGATTGTTTCGATCCGGTGCACATGAGGATTAATATTGCACACTTGTCGTAATCCTGTCACAATGACTGCCTATCAGAGTTGCACGGAAGTAAAATTTTTCAAAACGGAAGTCGAAAGTCGGAAGTGAATTTTTTAAACGGAAGTAGGAAGACGAAAGTGAAATTTTTTCTCGGTAGTCGGAAGTGAAAAAAGGACGGAAGTCGGAAGTAGAATTTTTTAAACGGAAGTCGGGAGTAGAATTTTTTCAACGGTAGTCGGGAGGGCAGAAAAATTGAAAAACCCAGAGATGTTGTATATCCGATCATTCTCAACAGGTGAAGGTCAATTCCTGACTGAGTAGAAACGATTTCACGGTCTTTTCGTCATTTTTCACAAAAAATAATTTTTTGACGAATGTCGGAAGTAGAATTTGTTAAACGGAAGTCGGAAGTGAAAAAAGAGCGGAAGTCGGAATTCCGTGCAACTCTGCTGCCTATATCACCGAAAACCTTGAAACCAGCTAGATTCTATGTTGAACATTGCTCTCCTCAAACTAACAGCACCCGAAACCTGCCTAGTTTAGTTTGGCCGGAATTATACTCGGCCCGTTACCCGCTGTTTGCCGGCCAGCTAATTACGTCATTTCTCATTCTGAGTAACACAAACAATTCTGAATAGGATGAGAATTGTGCGCTAACGCGTCCGGTTCTCCGGCCCACCGAACTATCTTCATTCTGTCGGAATTTTATGACTAGCCCCAAAGAAAAAACACATCTTATTAAAAGCACCCCTCTTGGATTGGGTAACATTTCTCACATAGCTTCCTCTACCTGTAAAAAAAATCTGGCCTCCGTAAATCAGGTACTTAGTACCGTAGCAGTTCTGCCTTGAAATACAAGAACGATTTACGTAATGAGCCTTTAATTTCAATGGACTGAGCGATATGTGTGCCTGCTTTTTCACAGAAAAAGAAAAATCAGCATTTCACTATTTCAGCTGATTCTAACATACTTATCGCATGATTTTAAAGAAAGGTAGAAAAATAAATGAAAGTTTTCTGTAGAGAATTTTGATAGGCTCTATCTTTTTTGTAAGAATTTCGTAATTTTCCCGAGACATTGTGAGCTTGGAAGACAACAGATGTATCGTGAACTAACCTGTATCAGTACTTTATATGTAGGTCGTACGTTCTTTATAAAGAAGAAATTCCCGTATAGAACAGCCTAGGGGAACGTTCAGTGTATACAGACACCGTTTTCAAAACGGTATTCGTATGGATTCATACAGGCTTCGATTTCTTACTGTTTCCAAACGGTGTCTGTACGGATTCATACGGATACCGCCTTAACCAATATGGATTCCAGAAACCATACAGACAACGAACGGTTTCCCTCAGCAGTTTGCTTCAGGACGAGTCTGTTTTCCACCTCAATTCTCTTTCAAACCTTTTTCACTTCAAACAAAAGAATCTCAAAGTTTTTGTCGTCAGTCGACTTGCCAGAGCTGGTCTTTATTTATGACCCTCCTCGACATAAAACTGACCTCAAACGATGTGGAATAATGTCCATGGGTTGACATTTTTCACTGGCAAAAGAGAACTCAAGATTCATAGGTTTTTGTGCTAACCTCTAAAATGTTTTCCTTTTTTCGAGGAATTTATGTTCAGTAAGAAATTTCAACGTACTTTTTTGGACTCTTTTCAAGCGATATATTCAAATTGGGAATTGGGTATGTTCAGTTAAATTTCAATTAAAAAAATTTAAATTTCGTTATTTGTCAATAAAAGTTGATTCCAGGCTTTTAACAATTTCCTAAATTATTCATTGCTAAACACATAAATTCACAAAGTAATTTCCAATTAGCCAACCGACGAGTTTTGGCAACAGCCACACGACTTTTTTCCACAAAGTTTTTCGAGGAGAAAAATTTTTGGCACAGGCGGAAAAAATTTTTGAGCTTGATAGAGCCATTTTGAATTGCCGCCTCTAAATAAAGTTTCACGTCTCCACGTTTTTATTCCCTTCTCGATACAGTAACCAGAGGCTAGGACTAACATTTACTGAGCATTTTGAATTGCCGCCTCGAAATAAGGTTTCACGTCTCCACGTTTTTATTCCCTTCTCGATACAGTAACCAGAGGCTAGGACTAACATTTACTGAGCATTTTGAATTGCCGCCTCTAAATAAAGTTTCACGTCTCCACGTTTTTATTCCCTTCTCGATACAGTAACCAGAGGCTAGGACTAACATTTACTGAGCATTTTGAATTGCCGCCTCTAAATAAAGTTTCACGTTTCCACGTTTTTATTCCCTTCTCGATACAGTAACCAGAGGCTAGGACTAACATTTACTGAGCATTTTGAATTGCCGCCTCGAAATAAAGTTTCACGTCTCCACGTTTTTATTCCCTTCTCGATACAGTAACCAGAGGCTAGGACGAACATTCCTCACCGTTTTTTTCAGAAGACAAAAGAAATTAGAATGGTATTTGAATATCTGCAGAAAAATGATTTTTATATCTTCATTTTGTTCGAATTCTGCTTCTAACCCTTCATATTCACATCCCTTCTCTGAATCCGATGATATTTCGTTCTGCGATACCTTATAATTTTATAAAATAAACACAAAATTTGCACGGCAGATGTCAAAGACGTCTGCATCCCATGAATTGATAAACGAGGGGTATTCGAGCCAACTGACGTGGAAAAAAGAGAGGCTGATGACAAGTGCGTATTTGGGAGGGGGGGGGGGGGAGAGTCCATTCCGCACCGACTTCCTATTCCTATGTATACAGGCTTAGGTTGAACCTTAGCTGACCCGAACCTAACCTAAGCCTAAAATAGAGGTGTTCATAGTAACTAAGCGATGTGGACATTATCAATCACCAGTTTTCCAAATATTGTTTGGGAAGGAAGAGGCGAACGGAATACTTTTGAAGTTGCCGGAATCTTATTTTTTGCCGAGGTGTGTGCACTCGGTGAATTTTACTAAATGCTCCACTTTCTAACTGGTTGTTCCACCGAATTTGGAAGAGAGCAGCGTGAGGACGACCAACGGCCCCTCCCCCTCTATGCGCGTGAGCTCACTCGACCAACCCTCACTCTCTTTTGCTCTTTCTATCCTTCCCCCCTCCGACTCACCAACAGCCTATGGGACGAGTCCTTTTTTGCAGTCTGTTTCTTTTTTCTAACACTTCTTTTTGCAACTTTCCGAGTTTCTTTTATCCTTTTTTTTCTTTTTATCTTGAAGTTTTGCTTTTTTCCTCATTTTTTCATCACTTTACCTTAAAACTTTTCTTTTTCATTTTACTTGTTCCATTTCTCAATCTATAGCCACTTTTTTACACCAAAAAAGTCCCCAACAAAACTTGCTCATGAAAGAGTCACGACCAGCAGTTTCCTCCTTTTCTTGTTTTCGGCGAAGTGGAAGCTTAGACAGACAAAATCCTTCACTTTTAAAGTTATAGCGAGAAAACATTTAACACTTAATTTCGACATCCCCTTTAAATGAATCCCAGGCAATGTTTGTTTAGCCTTGCTTCAATTGATTCCTAAACCACTTTTAGCTCCAATTTCTAGTAATTTCCGAGATATTTAGCTTTTTTCCTTCTCTCTCTCTCTCTCTCTCTCTCTCTCTCTCTCTCTCTCTCTCTCTCTTTCTCTCTCTCTCTCTCTCTCTCTCTCTCTCTCTCTCTCTCTCTCTAACATTCATTTTCACTATGTACCCTAGACCCTACAACATCGACCATCAACGACCTAGTTGACTCGCTGACGAACAGTTGGGGGTCCACGTCGTTGACCCTCAACGGTCTCCTGACCAACTCGTCGACGTCATCGACGACGTCATCATCAGCCTCGTCAGCCGCGACCTACACAGAAGACATCACGGTGGCCGGGTCACTCCTACGCGATCGCATTTCTTCCCTGTACGAGTCGGTCGTCGGCTCAGCGGCTGCTCTGACCGCATCCACCCCGTCCACCAATGGACCGCCAACTGGGGAAGATGTCAGAATTGCCAAAATGGTGAGGGGTGCAGCTCAAGCCACGAAATCATATCGTTCTGGGTGTTTTTGCAAGAAAAAAAAACCGCAAAAAAGATAGTAAAACCACCGGAAACAATTGTATTTTGTTGCTTGGGAGCGGGCTCTAGACAAAACATGGTTAATACATCAAGATACAATTATATCACACCACAGACTTAATTCTTCACATTCTGCTGTCGGGAAAACATTAGTGCTAGCTGCAGTACCCAGTCCTTGTTGTTGAATTAATGTTAAAATTGAAGTCCATCATCATGTCTCATCTTTTGA
Organism: Caenorhabditis parvicauda; assembly: GCA_963978915.1. NCBI lineage: Eukaryota > Metazoa > Nematoda > Chromadorea > Rhabditida > Rhabditidae > Caenorhabditis > Caenorhabditis parvicauda. The sequence continues at coordinate 12,530,534 of OZ022252.1, forward strand.
AAAAAATTAAAATACACTCTGGAGTGAATAGATGAAGATCATGAAGCGCATTTTCAATTCAATGTATAATTGTTCTTAATTTTTTTTTAAATTAATAGATACTTCGTTGAATTGTACGATTAAAATCAAGGAACTACAGGATGGTCACTATTTTCCCGGAATAGTTCAAATTGGTGTATATCAAAACGTTGGAATCAGAACTCCGTATAACTCAACAAATAGTTTTTTCATGATTGTAACAACAGTTATCAGTTAGTCCTGTACCATACGCCCGCCTTTCAAAGTCTTCTAGGGTAGGCGTCGATGGTCACACGCAGGTAGTCTTGGGATAAATCGTCCGATTGTTCGGCCAGAATCTTAGTTAGGGCCTTGATACTTGGATGGTGATTAGTCTAGTCTAGACCTTGTTATACAAGGATCTTCAAAAGGAAAAACAGGTCTGGCGACGACAGTGCTCCTTGATCATAGGGATCGTGTGATCACATTGTTCAGTAACTCCATTAAAAATTTTAAAAGTCTGTAATAAAAAGTTGACAGTGTGTAATTGAGTTCCAAAGGAACGGCAAGACCTGCTCTGCAGAGAAAAACGAGAATCATTGAAGGTAGAAAAAGTGCAGTTGGTTGATCGACTTGGAAGCAGTGATAATCTTCTTGGGACCGTTCATGTCACGACTACTCACATAATCTTCAGAGCTGAGAACGGGAATAAAGAGCTTTGGGTGAGTTATACATATAGGATATAAAAAGAGAGTTGCGTATTAATCTAATACCAGTGAAAATTAAAACATAGATTTTGTTTCTACTGTTTCTGAACATTTTACGATGGTTTTCTCACTAAAGATTTTTGTACACCTTCAATGATCAAATTAATTCGTTTCAATGTTTAAATTTCCGAAACAAATCCAGAGTGATCTATTTGAATGGTGCTAGATTAACTAGTCAATTCTAATATAATTACAAAATTGATAACATTTAATTCAATTAGTTTATTCTTATCGCTTCTTGCAAACATTCCACGATTTCTATAATGATTGTGATTTTTTCAAATTCTGTAACTCTCAGAAGTTCAAAAAACATTTTTCCATTTTCAGCTTGCAACCGGTCTGATTAACAGTGTGGAGAAGGGAACTTTGACCGCAGCAGGGTGTCAACTGGTCATTAGATGCAAGCATTTCCAGGTATTTTTTAAATTACAAAATTGAGGGTTTAAAAAATTATAAGTCGATTAAAAACCTATTTCCCCAGGTGATAACTCTACTCGTCGGTCGTGACAAGGCATGTCAAGACCTGTATGAAACTCTACTCAGATGCGCAAAACCAGGTGATTTTATATATGTTGTGTCTAAATGTAGCGAGGACCTGCGTCGGAAACATGACTTGATATTTTATTCGAGATAGCAAGTCTCATTTTTCGAAGGGTAATAGAATGAGTAAGACAGTAAGACTTATGTTTATAGTTCTGTTAAAACCTCAGTGCGCTTATAGTTAATATTTTAATGTATTAGGAATGAAAATAGTTTCAAATTAACTTTTAGTACTTCTATTGTTCGTGACCCATAGAAACAGTGAAAAATCTCACTGTACGGAGAAAGACTTGAGCGCGGTATTGCCATGCGTATTGGTCCATGTCGTATCGACTATGAAAAATAGTTTTTCTAACAAAAATGGCGTTATTTTGATAGAAAATTGATTAAATTGAGTGAAAGATTGAGTCTAATTATATAAAAATGAGTTAAGTTGAGTAAAATGATGGAAAAGTATAATTTTGGTATCATTTTCACGATGTATTCTGAAAAACAAACGAAACTTTTATTTCAGTGAACGTAACGGAACTTCTGGCGTTCGAAACTCTCGGCGACATTGAACCCGAAAAAGAATGGCGGAAGCTTGACTGGGATTCAGAAATGCAACGGCTGGGAGTGAACTCGGAAACATGGACAAAAACGGCCATCAACAGCGAGTTTCAGGTAAGATTTATCCTGTAAAAGTCGTTTTTTTAAATAATAATAATAACTTTATTCATGTAGAAAAAAATAAAGTTTATAAGCTTCATGACGACCAGCAATAGCCGCCATGAGCACAGATAATGGGCGTGGGAACCGTAGGAGAACCTTTAAAAAAGCTGCTCCGGTCAGAACAGTTGTGAAATTTTTTGCAAAAAGTACGTTGAATCGCATTGTAAGATAACCCGAGGAAAAGAACTGAATATGAGTGTTAGTAGTGATGGAACAGATTTCTTTCCACATTTTTGTCATCATTTTCGAGTGAAAATGGTCTACTCTCTGGTAGACTTGAAAAAAATGAAACGAACCCCGTTTTCAGAGCTGCGACACATACCCATCAGACCTCTGGGTTCCATCATCAACATCGACAGCAGTCCTGATGGGATCCATCAAGTTCCGCTCACGGGGACGTTTCCCAGCGCTCACCTACTACCATAAGCTGACGGATGCAGCGTTATGTAGGTAGGCTCTCTCTCTCTCTCTCTCTCTCTCTCTCTCTCTCTCTCTCTCTCTCTCTCTCTATTTCTCTCTCTCTCTCTCTCTCTCTCTCTCTCTCTCTCTCTCTCTCTATCTCTCTCTCTCTCTCTCTCTCTCTCTCTCTCTCTCTCTCTCTCTCTCTCTCTCTCTCTCTCTCTCTCTCTCTCTATCTCTCTATCTCTCTATCTCTCACTCTCTCTCTCTCTCTCTCTCTCTCTCTCTCTCTCTCTCTCTCTCTCTCTCTCTCTCTCTATTTCTCTCTCTCTCTCTCTATCTCTCTCTATCTCTCTATCTCTCTATCTCTCTATCTCTCTATCTCTCACTCTCACTCTCACTCTCTCTCTCTCTCTCTATCTCTCTCTCTCTATCTCTCTCTCTCTTTCACTCTCTCTCTCTCTTTCACTCTCACTCTCTCTCTCTCTCTCTCTCTCTCTCTCTCTCTCTCTCTCTCTCTCTCACTCTCACTCTCTCCCTCTCTCTCTCTTTCTCATCGATGTACGATTCCGACTTTTGTTCAGAATAAGTCTACTTCTTCGCATCTTTGCTATCAAATTGGAAGTTCTCTTTTGAAAAGAACCCAAGTCTTTCAGTGACACTTCACATAATCAATACCTTTCAGATGTGCCCAACCGCTGGTCGGATTCTCAGCCAGATGTGTCGAAGACGAGACACTGATGGAACAGATTGGAAAGGCGAACACGAACAATGGCCTTCTGTACCTGATCGACACTCGACCACGTGTCAACGCCGTCATGAACAGAGTACAAGGAAAAGGGTACGAGGATGAACGGAACTACGCGAACCTCAGACTCTACTCATTTGACATTGAGAATATCCATGTGATGCGAAGCAGTCAGGCGAAGCTGCTTGAAGGTGGGCTTTCTTCTTCACAAACGTCATGTACGTTACAATAGAAAACCTTCTTTTCAGGCTCAAAGTTTAACCCAATCCTCAAATTTAGGTGATGGGTATCTTCTGAACAAATCTGCTCTAATTTGAAACGACTTGGAGTAGTTTTGCTAAATTCATTTTCATTGTGCGCAAGAAATTTTAAAAAAAAGTACCATGTTCTGTTTGAGAAACTTAAGAGAATGTCGCTCCTGAGATCTGACTGCTTCTCTGGTAGTAAAAATAAGCGAATGTATTATTTCGGGACAGAACAATGTTTTTTCCAGCAGTGACAAAATGTAAAGAAATGACGGAGTATCTGCGAGCTCTCGAGTCCAGTGGTTGGCTGAAACATTTGAGGGCGATTATCGAGTGCTCATTATTCATAGCTGATGCTCTGGCGAAAGGAACTTCGTGTGTTGTCCATTGTTCAGGTGAGCGGGAGGGAGAGAAATAGAGAGAGAGAGAGAGAGAGAGAGAGAGAGAGAGAGAGAGACAGAGAGAGAGAGAGACAGAGACAGAGACAGAGAGAGAGAATAATTTTCAGATGGTTGGGACAGGACGTCTCAGACAGTGGCAGTTGCAGAACTTCTGCTAGACCCGTTCTACAGAACAATTGAAGGTTATCAGGTATGAGTTATTTTTGTTTAGGTATAGAATTAGTGTAAAAACGTTCATCGATCAATCGTTAAAACTTTTTTATTCCTAATGTTTCTAATCCTAATAAGTGATCCTAACCTCAAGAATTCGTTCACTAATGCTTAACTCAACAAATTGGTATGGATTACTCAAAACTCATGATACTACAACCTAAACCCATAATAATGTCCAGCCTTAAGATACTCATCGAAAAAGACTGGCTAGGCTTCGGTCACAAGTTCGACGACCGTTGTGGCCACGTCGGAGGGTTGAACGATGAAGCAGCGAAAGAAGTCTCGCCGATCTTCACACAATTCCTCGACTGCACTTGGCAATTGATGAAACAGAAGAGAAGAGCTTTCGAGGTAATTTTTTAAAGGAAAAATTGACTTTTCCATCTTGCTCTCTCTCGCTTTTTGCGTAGTGTTTCACGAAGAAATTGAGAAATTTCACTTATTGGTAGTTTTGAACTCAATTTTTAAAAGGTATTCAGAATATTGAAACTGTGACCGATCCCGATATCGATTTTTTTTAGGATAAGCAAAGTTATCGATTGATGACGTCATTCTGAACTCTGTTCCTTCTAGAAAAGATATCAGAGTTTCTTGGTCTCTAACTCATTTTTCGAAAAAGGTATCCACAATCTCGAAACTGTGACTTATCTTCAGAAAAAAGATTGTTGTTTATTTGTAAGAACTCCAAAATTCCAGTTCAATGAACGGTTCCTGATCGAGCTCCACGAGCACGTTTACTCATGCCAGTACGGAACGTTCATCGGCAACTGTGAGAAAGATCGACGTGACCTGAACCTGGAGAAGAGGACGCGATCACTGTGGACATGGATGAATACAAGGCGAGAGGACTACCTCAACCCGTACTATGTGGTAGGTCCTAACCTAATGAAAATTGAAGGCTAGGAATCATGAGTCACAACTAGAGTTGCATTGAATTCCGACTTCCGCCCTTTTTCACTTCTGACTTCCGTTTAACAAATTCTACTTCCGACTACCGAGAAAAATTTCACTTTCGTCTTCCTACTTCCGTTTAAAAAATTCACTTCCGACTTTCGACTTCCACTTTGAAAAATTTTACTTCCGTGCAACTCTGGTCACAACCTATAGGTTGAAGAAACAGTATAGATCGTAAGCCGTAAACGTCTGTGGCCTGTGGAGTATGGTCACCTCGTATGTGTGGACCATTGACCATGATAGTGCACGGGTTTTTTCTCTCTGTTTGTCAGCGTACCTGGCACTTCTTCAATGAAACAGTCAGCTTTTTTCCAGGCCGACGCTCATGAATCACTGTTAGACATTGACACCAGAGCCTCTAACTTCACCGTCTTTCACTCACTTTACAATAGGTTTGACGACGGTGAGTAGATTTTTTTAACTACCCAAGTCAAACAGTCAAGTTTCAGGTATCATTTCACGTGAGCGGATCGAAGAAACGACTGTAGCGACCATGGAACACGTAAAAGTGCTGGAAAGACAATTGGAAGTGTTGAAAAATGTGAGATTTCTGATTATGTCGAACGGCGATAGCGTGTTGGCTTTTTATTGTTTGGATGACAGAGGGAATGCACTAAAGAGAAAGGGAGTTAGAGAGAGGGGAGAGAGAGAGGGAAAGAAAGGGAGTTAGAGAGAGGGAAAGAGAGAGAGAGGGGAAGAAAGAGAGGGAAAGAAAGGGAGTTAGAGAGAGGGAAAGAGAGAGAGAGAGAGAGAGAGAGAGAGAGAGAGAGAGAGAGAGAGAGAGAGAGAGAGAGAGAGAGAGAGAGAGAGAGAAAGAGAAAGAGAGGGAGAGAGAGGGAGAGAGAGAGAGAGAGGGAGAGAGAGAGAGAGTGAGAGAGAGAAAGGGAGGGAGGGAGGGAAAGAAAGGGAGATAGAGAGAGGGAAAGAGAGAGAGAGAGAGAGCGGGAGAGCGCGAAGCGTGCAGCGTGCACACTTTATTTTGTAAAGGTAAAGGGCCCCGAGCGTAGCGACAATGTCTAACTTGTCTCTATTAGTTGACACGCTCGAATGAGTTACAAATTTCTTATCTACCCAGATCGCGATGTAAAGCAAATAACCTTTTAAAAACATGATAACTTCATTGTTCGACCTGGCAAAATGTAAACAGCAGAGCGCAGAGTCGCAGAGCGACCTCAGAGTTTTTCTTATATCAGGCTTAGGAAAAATCGGACCCCATTTTCGGAACGTACTTGTGCTTAGAACCTTACCTGAGCCTATTTAGGAACCGTACGTGTTATTTGGAATTTTCCAAAGCCTGAAAAAAAGTTGACTCTGCGGCTCTGCGGTTTACATTTTGCCGTTCGACCTGCATAACACATCTGAACCTCAACACTGAACGTGAATTACAAAGGCCAATTCCCGTTCAGGCAAATCTATTAAAAAGTGAATATGAAAATGAAACGATCACACGATTTTATGTGTAGCACAAAAGTACAGTAATGCTTACAGAAATCCGCGGAATCAGCTCTGACGTCATCACAGACCAGTCAGTCACGACCGGAGGACAGTGGGTTGAGTAGTATGAGTGGTTTGACCATTGACGATGATCCCCTGGGAGTCACTACCACGAAGCGATTGACCGAAATGACGACGAGCTTGGAAAGTGATGCCAGCAATCTGTCGGTGAGATTTGGTCGGGATTGATGCGCCGACCTTCCGCGGGTTCCGCGCCGAACTTTGATTTTCTTGAAACTTTCACTGAACCAAACTCATTTCTTTCTGTTACTCTACCAGTCTGAAGCGTTTTTGAATGATGAAGCTATCGCGTTTGATTCGAAAAAGAGAAAACCTGGAAAATGTCGATTCTTGTAGGGTACCAAACGACCACGTGAAAGGATCGCCTGGCAGCACCTTCGTGACGCAACTCGATGCAACAATCCATCGTGTCGTGGTGAATTCGCATCATTGATCGACCGGAGGATTCACTGTCATAACTGTGGAAAGGTGATTTCTCTCTCTCTCTCTCTCACCATCATTATTTGTTTTCAGATTTTCTGTCATCGCTGTCTCTCAACATCAAATCCGACACGTCAACGGCTCTGTGAGCTTTGTATTCTAGAACTCTGATTATTTTTATATCGATCGGTAAAAATAGCAACATTCCCGCCCCTCTCCCTCTACGATAATGTAAAAATTGAAATTCTGTCACCAGACGGGTTCCCACCTATTTCACTGGCCCAATAAAAGGAACGTTTGTCGGTCGGTTTTTAAAGACTAATCCAAGTCAAATTTATTCCAAGATCGGACACCGGCAGACGACCTTCTCCCTGATCGCATAATCGCTCTCACTTACGGTAATTTATTCGTATTTTATCATCAATTTCCTATGAATATACCTAGCTTTTTAGCTGCTTCAATGAACTATTCAAATTTTGAGTTTCGGATATGTGGACTGGCGAGTTTTAAACGCTTTGAAGCTCAGTGGCAGAGATGTTGAATACAAAACCAAAGTATGTCAGATCGACTACTAGCAAACTATTTTTTTTGTTTTTCATTTTAATTAGACCACGATATGTATCAACACTTGAAAGATATTGCAGTGTGACAATTTGACATAGACATGTGTACGGATTTTAGCACGAGCGAAGCGAGTGTACAATGCACATAGCTTCCTCTATCTGTAAAAAAATCTGGCCTCCGTAAATCGGTTACTTAGTACTGTAGCAGCTTCGCCTTGAAACACAAGAACGATAAAGTGATGCGCCTTTAATTTCAATGAACTGTAAGTAAGAATAATAAATTAAATCCACAAAGATCTGACTGTTCGTTGTGAGAGTTACCGTACTCATTCTGCAAAATTGAGATTAGAGCGCGTTTGAAAACGGCCATGCTTCTAGCGATATATGTGCAATGTTTAGTTTTTTATTTCTGATTGATTTGACCCCTCGACCCAGATCAAAACTTTAGGAAGATTTTAACTCGCCGTCTTGTGTCATCACTCTCTCCCCTTTTCATTTTGAAAGCCTCTTTTGTTCCACAATTTTGTTTCTCATCTTCCTATGTTTGTACCATCATTTTGAGGTAATTACCGTAGTTTTAGGTTTCTGAAAGACCTAGACAGGGAAGAATAAGGCGTATTGAGCCCCAATGTAGCCCGCCCTTAGCACAAGTGGTATTGAAGACCACAAAACGTAAGGTTTATAGAGTTGTTATGGTCTTGGTGTTGGTATTGGTGTACTAACGAATGTTTATATGACGACACTGAGAACACAAATAGAATCAAGTAATGAATGAAATAAATACACGTGAGATGTTAATGCGTAGTAAGATATATATCTATTCTAATGAAAAAAGGCTATTTGGTCACACTGTCTTTCCGCGGCCTTTTCTCAGCTCATAGAAGTCGGATCAGAACAGTGTAAACGCCATCGGAAAGGTACTGTTGAAGCGGAGATGCGCATCAACTTTTTAATTCGATCAGACTGCGCGCTGCTGCTCTGGTAAACGATGTCACATTCATATGAGTAGGGAAATTCATATGGACTCATGTGAATGCAAAATGCGGTTTTCACATTCATATGAATTCATATGAATTGTGGTAAAGCAAATCACATTCATATGATTAGGGACATTCATATGAGTTCAGATCAATTCACTGTCTATTATGGAATTCATATGAATTCATATAGAGCCAAGGGGGATCATTGATTTTTCCTTCTAGAAGCTTTTTTTTCTAGTCCTAAAATTTTTAGACATTACTTTTCTCGCTTGTTTTGCTTACTTTTTTCGTGTGCATGTATCACATGAGCGGTTAAGATTTTTCATGAAACTTCTAGTTATTAAACCAACGTTGGTAGTTAACAACCTTCATTTCCTTTTAACAGAACAGTTAACGTCGAAAATTTCGAATTCACCGAATTTTTCGATCTAAATAAATAGTTAAATTCGCTAAATTGTGATCATGGTTTCCTATTGATGAATCTCATACCTGATTAAATGCCAACACATAACTTTGCAAGATTTTTCAGAATTTCGAACTATTGTTTGAGGCTTACGAGTATTCGGCCTAGACGGTTGCGATGAGACGCGCTACATTATCTTCGGTAAATGCATCAAGGACTTGAAGAGAAAATAAGCCTGTCGTGAACAGAAACAAGCTGGTGAGTTTTCGCGAAAATAAGTTCATTAAGCGTACTATTGCAGATCTAGATGCTTGTCGACGTCTTCCGGTCACAACGGGCATACGTCCATCGTGCACTTATAAAATCAGTTCAAGTCGCGCGTCGGGAGTACGATTGAGAACTCGAAGTTAGTTTTTTTGTTTTGGTAACAATCTCAAATTCAGTGTCAAAATGACAGGGGTGAGGAACTTTGTATATCGTTGAATGATCAGTTTACCTGCGTTTTCGAGACTCAGCTCATCTCAAACAACTCTAGAGTTATTCTCTCACTTGTCCACTTGGCGTTAAATGAAAAATGAAAAAGTTGGCTACGGATTTCAGTATTAACATGAAAATAATGAACGCGGGATTTTTATAACTTTATATTGTACAAAGTTCCTCATTTCCGTCTTTTAGTTCTCTGTCACTGCTCAATGATGATACGTTTCACAATCCTCAATTTCCATTCAAGATTTTGCGGGGTTTTAAAAAACAGTAGTTTTGTAGATTTAAGACGGTTGCAAAAATTGCAAACGACTACAAAATTTGATACTTATTGTCATACGAAATTCCGCTTCGAAAAACAGAGATTGCGCTGAAAACGAAGTGTATACTTGTGCTCTTGATACATTCTATATGAAATTCGTAATCTTTTAATGTACTGTTAGTGTGATGGTGGTATCTACAGCCTATGAAATTCATAGCAACAATACTTCCTTTCTAAAGTGATAATGGAGAACGCAAACTTTCTATGTTTAATTTTTTTAAAACTTTTATTGCAGCACGACGTCAAGAAGCTTCAGAAGAGAAGACGAGCAACGATTTAATGAATCACGACGCCGGACTTTATACATTGATATTTGTTGTTTTCTACCAATAAATTATTGAGAAAAAAATATTTTCATTTTAGATGATGGCACAATCATATGAGCCTAAATAAAACTCATATAAGTAGGGAAATTCATGTGAGTCCAAACCACATTGATATGAGTCAAAATCAAATCCATATGAGTTGAAATCAAATTGATATGAGGAGGCAAATTCATATGAGTCGAAATCAAATTCATATGAGTCGAAATCAGATTCATATGAGTCGTAATCACATCGATATGAGAAGGGAGATTCATATGACGCGAAATCAGATTGAGATGGGTCCCGTTTAGGGTCGTAACCAGAATTCATATGAATTCCATTTCCACTCATATGAATGTGATTTCTTTTACCAGAGTGCGCGGCACGGATTTCCTTAATTTTAAAATTCAAACGTGTCCTCAACGTGATCCATTTATCGCCTAGCATTTTAATTTTAAAAAATAGAGCTATCTAGAACTTCCAAGTTGTTTGTAAGTTCACGTTTTTATTGAATGACGTTCCTTTATTCTTTGTTTCGAGTATCAAAACTGGCAGGAAAAAGTAATAGGTGGGGCGCGAAGCGCCCCTGAAGAGTGCTTGTCATATTATTAATTGACAAATCCTCCGCCCACTTTGCCCCGCCCCCTTTTTCGTGATGCAAATTTTTGGGTGGTCCTTTTTGAATTTTTCTGGGAGGGGGGAATGGGAGGGGTTGTGCAAAAGTGTCCAGAAAGAGGACACGAACCAACGACGAGCACGTGAAAGTTCTCTGCTTTAACCAATCGGTCACCACTGCACGAAATTTTGTGACGACCGTTCGCGTGAGTACTCATGGCTGCGGGGGTCTGCGCGTCGTAGTGCATTGGTTCTAACAACACTAGCATTAGTTATGGTCACTTTCGGATTGGTAAGAAGAAGAAAGAAAGAAAGAAAGAGAGAGAGGGTGAAAAAAGATTCTGAGAGAAACTACTTCTTTTTCTCCATAAAAAAGTCTAAATGTGTGATTTTGTAATGAAAAAGGAAAAAGGGGCTCTGAGCGTAGCGAGGACTACCTGCTTGTATATATATATATATATAACTTTCTCGATAGTGTGTGATGTCGACGACAACGGGGATACTTTTATATACAGTCCAGGGCCTGTAAAGAAAAAAGTCACAACGAAGAGCCAAAATCGGTGAATTATATCTTTTGCCAGGGTTGAAAAAATATTTCCAGATGAAGTGCAATCTACTGCCAAACAACACCGGGACTGAATGCTTCATGAATTCGGCTGTCAACCTCCTATTGTCATCTGACAAACTACGCACACTGTTAGTCAACAACCGAACCATTCCAATCATTGCTGAACTACTCCGAGTACCGAAAACAAGAGATCTCAGTGCGTTGCGGGCCATGCTCAGATTCATATACAGTCCAGGGCCTGTAAAGAAAAAAGTCACAACGAAGAGCCACAATCGGTGAATTATATCTTTTGCCAGGTACAACACATGAATATTGACATAAAAATTCAGACGGAAGAAGAACGAAACATCAACGATTACTCGCCGGCGTTGTCACTTGCATGGAAAGGTAACACTGACGTGCAATTCATTCACTCTGGCCTGAACGAGGCGATCTCCTATGTTACCGGCTACGCAACGAAGAGCGAAGGAAGCAAAACCGACTCGGACCTTCAAGCAAACTTGAAAGTGAGAATATTTCGGCCATGTATGATAAAATATCTTAAACTTTCAGGACGCGATGACTTCAACCGAGGGATTCGTTGCTCTACGCGATATGATTAGAATGCGACCGATGGGAACACCGGAATTGATCGACCTACTCAACGGTCATTCAATGACGGATTTCGATTCGTCACATTTTTTCATTAATACGAATGCCGCAGACAAGCGTGATCGCCGGCTCAAGACGACGGCAGAGATTGGAAGCCTGGATGACAAGGAAGTAGTTTATCAAACGAATTTGTACGATAACTACTACCCTGGTCGTCATTCGGTAAGTGCTAATCAAACCAGAAATGATGTAGTGAAATGTTTTCAGGATCTGGAGAACTACTGTCTGTTCAACATCAGCTTACATTTCACGACTAATAAAGCAACGACCGGAAATGGTAGAGGCAGCCGTGGCGATTCGGCGACCTGCGAAGGATTTCACCGCTCTGGGAATCCGTTCCGACACCAATATCACACCAACAACAAGCTGAGTCCATTCTACGACCATAGAGACAAGAAGCTCAACGCCACTTATCCCATCAGTGGATTGCCGATCAACACGAAGAAGGCACACCGGCGGCTGGGCAAACCTATGGTTCCTCGTATTTTCTGGCCACATCTCCAATCAACGGATGAAGATGCGAGAGAGGACTACTTTCGCCGCTTGTGCATGTTGTTCATACACTACCGGTAAACATGAGCTACCGAGTTTCATCATTTGATTATTCTAATTCTCAGCTTGGAAGTCAACAAAATGGTAGCTGATGATGGAAAAATGATCGACACCTTTGAGGCCAAATGGAATGAACACGCCAATCGGATGAAAAATGGTACAACAGAAGAGAGAGAAGCATGGGACGATACAAAATTCTTGATGTTAGTTTATCGAGTATGATTCTCCTTAAAAACTGACTATTATTAAGATCTAGTCAAGAAGCTGCTCTTGAGAGGGACCGTGAGCTTATGGCTCAACGAAAGCGACTGAAGGGCCTTAAGATGTCGTTAGATATAGAAGACAATCCGGAAGATGGTGAAGTGGAATTATATGACAGAGAGGTAGACCCTGACGCCCATCAACAATCTCTGACTGAAATGAACAAGGAGCAACGTCACATATTCACCGACGTCTTGGACACGATAGAGAAGCGGGAGAAACAGAAAGAATGTGACTCGGCAACTACTTCGCCTTCACTTCCACCACCAGTCAGGATGTTTGTTAGTGGAACAGCCGGCACAGGAAAGTCCTACCTCATTAATTCGCTTGCCGACGCCATAACTCTGAAGTATGGAAATGTAAAATCTCGGTCAACCCAGCCGTCCGTTGTGTTGGCAGCACCAACTGGACTTGCATCTGTGCAAATCGGAGGTAACAAGCCGGTAATACCATTTAGTGCTACTACATCAATTTTACAGGAGTCACAATCCACTCGCTGCTGAAAATAGCCGTCACAAACAACAGAAGGGAACCGATGAAGGACCTCACGGCCGATGGTCTAAAAACACTGCGCATTCTTCTGGCACATTGTAGACTCATCATTATTGACGAGATCTCAATGTGCTCGAATGTGATGCTCCTACAAGTACACCTACGGCTCCAGGTAAATATCAAAATACATCAAACAAAATTAAAACTTTTTATTCAGGAAATTGCGGGCAATAACGAGTTGTTTGGCGGTTACAATATACTCGTTTTTGGCGATTTACTTCAACTTCCTCCCGTCCGCGCTGCTCGCCTCTTTGAAGATGTCACGAGTCGAGAGTTGTCTACCATGTTCGCTGGAGCTGCAGCTAGAGCGAACATGTTCATGTTCTTCACTTACTCAGAGCTCACCCAGAACATGAGACAGGCGAATTTGGACTTTGCGGCTGTCATGTCACACATCCGTGTGCAAAACCTCACATCTGCTGATCTAGAACTGCTGAGAACACGGATCATCAAGCCTATGACGAACACTGATGACGACGACAGCAACACAGGGAAGAGAAACTCGAGAAGAAGCCTACGCGTGATCGAGAAAGAAAGCGAAGAAGACGAAGATGGCCTACCCTCATACGTAGCCCGATATTTCATCAAACTACAAGTAAGACTGTTTTCTAGTTCCAACGTCTCCTAATCAATCAAATTTTAGGACAAAGACCCTAAAGCCATGGCGATATTCTCAACAAACGGTGAAGTGGACTCATTTAACAGGATGGTGATGACGGACAAGGCGATGAAAATTGTGACCGTTCTCGCAGAAGACTCTTTTGTCGAAACGCGTACACATGGCAATATCACCGTCGGTTCTGATCGGAGAAGACCTCGATTTGATCGTGTCTACCAAAGGACCGAATACAATCTGGCACTTCCGCCGAATACTGGAACAGCAAAAAAAGGTGCTGTAAGAGGAAGAAAGGTAACTCGATCAAATTTCATAAACATAAAGTAACAATATTATTTACAGGTGAATTCAACGTCTCAGGAAGGAGAGTCTGCGCAAATTGCCGGTGGACTAATGTACAGGTTGCAAATAGCCGAAGGAGGTGACAAACATTGTCCTACTAAATGAAAACATGGTTACACTTTCAGATAGAGTAATGCTGAGACGCAACATTAAAGCAAGTAGGGGTCTTGTCAACGGCGCGACCGGTGTCTTGACAAAGATCGAGAAAGACGAAGACGGAAACGCCTACGCTCTCCGTGTACAATTCGACAATGTCAAAGAAGAGCAACTTATCGAAAAAGTGTGTTACATACACCCATTGCTCGATTCAAACTGAACGCGATTTAGGTGTCGTCGACCTTCCCTTGTGGACAAGACCGCACGCAGACCCGTCGTCAGTTCCCTCTTGTTATGGCGTTTGCTGCCACGGCCCACAAGTGTCAAGGCCTAACACTCAAGAATGCAGTTATCAGCACTAAGCGTTTGTTCGCTGCAGGTCAAGGATTCGTCGCGTTATCCAGAATCACCAGTCTCGATGGATTACACCTGGTCGATTTGAACGTCGACAAGCTCTATTGCGATAGAAAATCACTTCAGGTAAACATGAACTATAATAATGGAATATTATTTTTTCCAGAAGTACAACTCACTGCGCAAGTCCATAGGATTGAGCACCTTCGAGCAGCCAGCATTCCTTAGCTCAAACAAAACTGACAGAGGTGCAGAAGAGTCCGTCATACAAAAGTCTTCAGCGCCAATTGGTGGAGTCACATCTGACACGACAAAGACCCTCAACCCTGCCAGAAGTTCTCGTCGTCAACGACAACTGCCACCGTCTCTATCCTCTACAAATGCAATAGATGTTGTCACAGGAGCCACCATCACACCTGCCAGACGTGAGCCACGTCGACGACAACTGCCGCAGCCTCCAGACTCCTCATGTTCACAAAACTCGATAGTGTGTGATGTCGACGACAACGGGGATACTTTTATATACAGTCCATGGCCTGTAAAGAAAAAAAGTCACAACGAAGAGCCAAAATCGGTGAATTATATCATTTAACAGGGTTGAAAAAAATATTTCCAGATGAAGTGTAATCTACTCCCAAACAACACCGGGACTGATTGCTTCATGAATTCGGCTGTCAACCTCCTATTGTCATCTGAAAAACTACGCACACTGTTAGTCAACAACCAAACCATTCCAGTGATTGCTGAACTACTCCGAGTACCGAAAGCAAGAGATGTCAGTGCGTTGCGGACCATGCTCGGATTCACTGGCAATCAGCAGGAGGATTGTGAAGAAGCCGTCAGCCGATTCATAGGAATGGTCGGTGTTGCTCTGCAGAACGCCTTCCGTACGTCCCTTGTGATCAACAAGAAGTGTCAAGCAGGGTGTGAAACCACCGATGTCTCGAAGTCATCTAATATACTGGTAAGATATTTAGGGTTTTCGTGACATCATACGAATAATGTAACTGTTCAATACGATAAAATAAAATAATATATATTTCAGTTACGTGTAGGAGGAGAGATGAATTCAAGCGGAAGCATGGAGAAGCTGATGGCAATGGTCGAACAGAAAGATGTATGTGCGCTGTGCGGAAAACCAACTGCTGAAGCGACACTACACATGCCACAAGCACCCGACTTCTTGTTAGTTGCCCTAGATCACTACGAATTCTCTAACGGTGTGCCGCGAACCAACAACATGAAGGTCACGGGTGTGAATGCAAAGGGAATGCGGATTGTACAAGATGGTGAGTTGGAATTACATAGCTGACGCTGTACGATTTGATTCTTTTCAGGTCCCACATACATCGCAAAATCCGTTGTTCAATACTTGACACCCAATACAACAGCCGCGACTACCGATGGGCACTATAGGGCGTGGGTACGAGGAACTGCTGGTTGGTTGATTGCCGATGACTCTGTCCTGCACTGTGAACGACAATTGCCAAACAACCTCCAGACATGTCGCCTGATGCTCTTCGAGAAAGTTACACCTCGTACAAGACGTTCGGTGAGAAATTAACAACATACGATAGTTTTTTTTACACTTTCTTTCAGCTCCATTCGGTCATGACAATTAAGGAGGAAGGTATGGCAAAACCGATACCTAAGAAACAGAAGCCAACCCCACCGGTCGTTGAAATCTCCAGTGACTCATCCATCGACATCAGCGCCGACACCAACACCAACACCATTGCCAACACCAACATCAT
This sequence comes from Caenorhabditis parvicauda, assembly GCA_963978915.1. Lineage (NCBI taxonomy): Eukaryota > Metazoa > Nematoda > Chromadorea > Rhabditida > Rhabditidae > Caenorhabditis > Caenorhabditis parvicauda. The sequence continues at coordinate 12,546,861 of OZ022252.1, forward strand.
CGCCAAGACCAACATCATCACCGACACCAAAACTGTCTCATCATCACAGATCGTCGACTACGATGATACCGATGATGAGCGCAAAACATGTAGCTCACCACATTTAAGGAAACCTAGTGGAAAACGTGCAGCAGCTAAACTAAAAGCGGAAGTCTCCACATCACCACCAGCAAAAACAGCTCGTCTTTGATAATAAACAGTAACATAGACACATGCTATGTTTTTAACCAAAGATATTGAATTTCAGGAAAGTTGCATTGTCCGGCTAATCAATACCAGTAGCGTCAAATGTACTAGACCCTTTGAATAAATTATTTATCTTTAGTCCAAGTTGTTTTTGATGAAATATTGGGTGGGAAATTGCTGACTTAGTGACCTAGGAAACTGACGTTTCAATGAAGGAATGGAAACCCTACGAGGCTAACTTCCAAAGCAAATTTAACATCTAAGAACCCACCCCAGACACACATAAAGCTATGGCTAACTTTCATGAATTTATGGAAATCTTCAGCGCCTTCGGCGCGGCGCTAACGCTCCGGGACCTAAATCTCGGCTATTTGGTACGAAGCGCAACTTACATCCACAACAAACATATGTTTGATCTGTCAACCCTAACTTCAAACCACGCTTGATCAAGTACAAAAAATAATGGATAATACGTTTCACCGGTATGTTATATTAGTTACTTTTTCAGAAAAAGTACTCCATGTTACAGAAGAGCAAGTAAATAATAATCATCTATTATTGAAGCAAGTCAACGATCACGTTTATGGCCTAAAAAAAGAAAAAAAACAAAAGTCACGGGAGCTCAAATGAACGCCACGTGGATGAAACGACCTAAAATAAAATTAACGGTAAGCCCCCTCTCGCGAGTACCAAATAGCCGAGATTCAGGTCCTGAAGCGTTAGCGCCGCGCCGAAGGCGCGGAAAGATTTTCATAAATTCATTAAAGTTAGCTGTAGCTTTATGTGTGTCTGGGGTGGGTTTGTGGAAATCGTTATCTTGGTTTCATCGTGACAATGGTTTCTAGCTAATGTTCCAACTGTCTGTTCTGTGATAGCCTTTATCACATATATCTCTCAGGATCCTAACACCTTAAGCGCTAAACATAATTTATTCACAACACAAAAACATTGATACACATGAGGGACCCATCGGTCCGGCCATAGGCCTTCCCGACGAGTCCGTCCTTAAGGGTACCTGATAGACTTAGAGTCTCTGCTTGACGGGAAATGTAGAATTGGGAGCTGGTTGGAGTCGAGGTGTTTTCTAAGACTCGAGAGTCAAGAACTGACTGTTCTTATCTTCTGTCCTTCTTTATCGCCCATTCTCGAGAACATTCGAGAACGGTCGGGTGTGACGTCGTAGGGCTGTGACAGGTTCAATGTTAAATTTGCCTTGGAAGTTAGCCTCGGAGTTAGAATTGGAACGGGAGCCTAAATCACTCATTGTTATCTTTGCACCAAAGATAGTATGACAAAGGGTTTTTTCTGGTATTCATGTTTTCTACATGATGGGTCAGGATTTGAGTCCTTGCCGGAGCACGAATTTTGCTTTTTCTAGAGGAGCTAAGGACTACCACCATAGTTTAGAGAAACAAATGAGTTCGGTTCTCCATCGGACTGGTTTCTCAGGAAAAAAATCTAGTTAGACCTAGAAACTTAGGTATAAGACCTGCAAAAAGTGAAAAAAATGGCAAGACCTAATTCAGAGGTTAGCAAGTCTTATACCAAGATTACAAGGTCTTGTATAAATTTTACCAGGTCTTACATGAACTTCAGCAGGTCTTATATGAACATTACCAGGTCTTGTATGAATATTACCAGGTCTTGTATGAATATTACCAGGTCTTAAATGAACATTACCAGGTCTTATATCAATATTAACAGGTCTTGTACATCGAGGAGGAACATTTTATTGTTAAAGAAAATACAACAAAGAAACACGCAACGTTAGGTGGAATTAGTAGACTCCGTCTACAACAACATTTTCATCGTATTCAATATGGTAGATGGGGGTGAGAGCTGGGCGGTTCCCTTTATTGTTCGCGTTTAAGACTCTTTGGTGCGCGCTGAAAAAAAACACATGTAAATCGTGGAACCTTTCGATTTTGATGGAAGAAACGAATCATGATAGATAAAAACTCACAATAAGTGTGACAGATGCTTCTTGACAAGTGTACGGACAGCAAATCCAATGTCATGGGAGGTCCACGAACTGTCTTGGCGACGCAGTGTCAAAGATCTGGAGAACAAGTCTGAAATTAAAATTGAATACAGCTAAACGAAGTTCTCACCGGCGACTGGCACCCAGCAACTTGAAGGAGAAGTTTTGTGTCCCTTCTTTCCTTTCGGACGTAACGAGGTTGTATAGAGGGCCCGAGATTGATCTGGCATCAACTGAATAACTTGGTTTTTGTGCATGAATACGTACCAACTATTTCTGAGTATTAATGTGGAAGTTTTGTATGAAAATCTTACGTTAGACAGCCAGAATGAAGTAAGATCCTGGCACGCATTCCTTAGAGTTGTGGACTCAGTGACAAAATTGATCAGCGTCGCAGCCACGTTTATGGATCCTGAAAAGTTGACATGCACTCGAAATATAGCAAAGCAAATACCTCGTGCAGGTGTCTCCGGCAGCGAATCATTACCGATGTGACAGTCGGAAGGTATTTTTTCTGGCGAAAAAAAACCTGGATCTCAGTCAGATCTTTATCCAATGGAGAAGAACCTTTTAACAGTTCATCTTGCAAGACCTCAATCTGAAAACTCCAGTGAAAATATCATGGTAGAGCAATAATTTGAAAATTATTATAATTCATTGAACAAAGTTGTTTGGTATAATTTTTAAAAACTCACAACTTTAGCCGTGCCAAGGCCCAACATCCCTATCATTTTTTGAATCGATTCATCGGATTCCGCCAACACAACCATGGACCTTCTATCCATTTTATCACCACTTTTGAGAGCCGCGAGGACTCGCTTCTAAACGAATTTTGCTAACGCAAATGATAAAACAACTTACGTTGAGTTCCAATTCATTTTCTTCGTTGCACTTGTATACCAAGTCGCCTAGTTGGAAAAAGTCTAGATGATCCATCTCCACACTGTCATCTGGTTCCTGCATCGGAGGCTGTTCCATGTCCACCTGAAAATGTATGAATTCAGGATTATAAAACCCTTTCTTACCTCGTTCTTTATTCTTTTCGGAGCTTTGCGGGAGCTGGCGGAGCGTTGAGTGTATCCACTGGACTGATTCATAAGGTCGGTCAGAACTCTGGACATCTGAGGTTTGTTAGTTTAAGTTTGGAGAGAAACACGAATAGGAAGGAAGTGACTGAAAAAAAGGATTGAAAATAAAAGAAAAAAAAGTGGAATGGCGACGATCGTTGCGAGACGCAATCACGTGTCGATTTACGCGAGTATTTTTATTTTCTTTCTCTGAACGTTTTTTTTGTTCATTCTACTCGTTTCTCGCTGAAAGAAGATTAGAGAGTTCGAAGGCAAGATGGGAAAAAGAAGAAGACTTACGTTGAAGTCGTTCAATAGTGAAATGAATCGTAAGTCTGGAACTTGTGTATTTTTTCCACTTTTGTTACAGGATACAAGTCTCAGACACCCCGAGCGGAGAGTGGCCCCGACGATTGGGAAGAATCACAAATAGTGAGAGATTTTGCTGAATCTGGGCCAATTGAAGAAACGGAGATTTCTGATGAGTGGGAGTCGGACCACAGCGATGCTGCTGTGGACAATATTCAAGAGACTGAATCGACCGAATCCGCAGAATATTTAAATGATATTTTGAGAGGATTCGCACAACTCCGCCATCGAGAGCTGTCGATTGTCCATCACCTATCACGAACATGTAGGTCCAGACCAGGTCATTTTTCCTTATTCTTTAGAATTCAAAGTGTTTTTTTCAGAAGCGGAAGAGTACTTCGACATTCACCCATGTGTAAACCGAGATATCATCATGCTCATTTTGTTTGACAATACAGGTTACCGAAAGGTAACAGTCTGCGCCACGTGCGCGCAGGGACTCCTCAGGTTCGAAAAGAATTCTTTAAGATGCGAAGTGCTGAAAAATAGAACCTTTTCAGATGTTCTTGTAGGCAATCCTCACAGGCGTTTTTGTATTACGCCGACGCAGACCTAATACTATCCAACTATAAGCCTTTCTATCTACAAGAAGTGCTAGACGTATATCGAAAAGTCTCGAACGGCCAGTGGTGTACAAGCCCAATGGCTGGTGAGAAGTTATCGAGAGAACTACTCGCAGATCCTCCAGGAACGCTTCATTTTGCGGTCTCCTTCGACGGTGTTCAAGTATCAACGTCCAGCTAATTCCTTCCGCCGTTCGCGATTGTTAGTAAAGTTCAGTCGTAAAACGTGGTTTCTAGCTGTTCATCTACTGAACCTCGAAGATGCAGATCGTTGCGCAGACATGACTACACAAACCATGGCTATCTATGAAGGTGACCTACTACCATGTACCGCGCTTCACTCGCGTCTAGCCCAGTGGGTGGAAATGAAAATGAAGAAAATCGGTAGGATAGTAGTGGCAGCTCACGATGATCCAGTAAGAACAACTTTAAAACACCAAAAATATATTTACCTTCAGGCAGCAAGAATAGTCTTTGGGCTAAAGGGCCACAACGCAGCTGGTAGTTGCGACTCGTGCCATTGCAAAGACAATGAACAAATTCGAACACTGGAACCCTATTGGTGTAAGTTGACTGTATTTCTATGACATGCGTAATTTCCATAATTTCCAGCTAGGTCGGAGGCCAACTTCAACCCCCCCCCCTTTTTTTTCAAGGACGGATTACGGGAGCCCGGAAACTACGGATGGTTCGGAAGAAACGTTGTTCCATGCTGGGAAAGCCCGATCGACATTCTTCATGTGTTCAGTGAAGGTGTGCTAAAACGTCTCATTGAGGGTAAGCTTTATAACTCATCATTAATTCATGTATTCACTTAAGAGGCTAAAGGTGAAAGTATGACACTCCACCTCCCACTCTCCACCACCAATCTGATGAATGTTTATGAGATCAGATTGCCAACTCATCTGCAATTGACAGGGAGACGAAAGAAATCTACAGCGAAGGAAAATGAACTGGGTTTTGAATAAGGTTTTTATTTATGTTCTACATACCTTTAAGACTTTCTCAACGGTGGTAGTAGTCGCTGCTATGTCGCGAAATCTTTCCTCAAAAGGAAGGGTTCTGGTGCTATTGATCAACGCCATGTACAGACTCCAAATCCAGCCACTGGACCCTCGAATAGATGTGCATCAACAAGTTTCACTTGTATTCTCAAAAGTAGCACAGAAAATTATTTCAGACGAGTGAGATCTACGAGATTTTCCGACAATTTGTCTCAGATCATTATCCGGAGTTCCTGAGAGGTCCAAAGTCCCACGTGAGTTTGGAATTTAAAAACCAAGACAAAAAATTCTAGAAAGTACACGCTCACCTTCAAGAAAAGGTTTCAATGTTTGGAGCTCAAGGACCTTTTTCCACAGTCACTTTCGAACATCACTATGGTGTAGCAGTCAGACTCCTCTGTAGGGAAGCAACAAAAAACAACCCATTCCGAATCTTCAAAAGGTTGGAATTCGAAACATTCATGTCGCATTGATCAATTAAGGATGTGCATTACGTCTACTCTAACGTCAGAGCTGAAACGTCGAATTGATGAGACACCATCATTGAATGAAGACCAGCTGCTAGCTCCGATAGCCGAAAAGTTGAAGTTGGTGGAGAAGAAAAATCTCTGGAAAAGTACACCAACTCCAGAAGATCTGCTGAAGTATTTTGACGTAAATGAAACTTTCGCAAGTACAGTTGCGTCAGAAAGTTAATGCACGATATCGTTTTTTGAAATATCTCAACGTTGGACAATCGGATAGGTTTTTAAGTTTCAGGAATTGTGAATAAAACATTTTTATACACTGCGAAAGAATATTGAACCACTAGGAAATTTTTTCACATGAAAGTAGTTATTTTCTGCAAAACCACTCAAAATTCACTTTTTTCTCTCAAAATTCATTTCTCGTTTTTTTCTTTTATTTTCATTTTTTCTGCTCTTTTGTGCATATTTTTCAATGATCAAACAATTCGAATCATGAAATTCAAAAAAAAAACCAAATCGAAGATCGTTCGAGGTCATCAAATGAGATTGAAGTGGCTGCATTTTACTAAACAGTCACAGAAGAAGATATCACCTCCGTATGATTTTATTCTTGCTCTATCTCAGCTGGAATCGTTTGAAAAAGCTTTCACTACAGTTTCTTCATTATATCAACTCCATTTGAGATTGTCTGGGAATTATGCCAGGACGTTAGCCATCGATCTTGTGGCCAGACTTTCTAAAAGTCATGGAGTGACAGTCAGTTTTTTGACCATAAAACTGAAACGCCTCCATGAAGACGTCTAATCTTTTGCAGACACAACGTCTACATTAGTTTCCTTCATTCCAAATTTTGAACGTACGAAATTCACCGATCTGGCAGTACTACAATCAAGGCGAACAGAAAAGTGCAAAACAGCCAGTTTTCAGATTTCATTTACCCGAGTTCATAGATGAATTAGGTCATACAAATAACTTTCTTTGACATAAAAAAACTTTCCGAATGTTTATGTTTGGTTCAATCAACAAAAAACTCGAATTTATAAACTATGATAACTTTAAACCACTTTTGTAGAAAACATCGAAAATTTTTAGCCGTTCACTCCAGTTCGATCATCTTCTAGTATTTTAAGACAATTTATTAGTGGCTCTCCTACTAATCAAATAAACAAATCTGATGTATACAACGTGTCTGCAAAAAATTAGACGTCTTCATGGAGGCTTTTCAGTTTTATGGTCAAAAAACTGACTGTCACTCCATGACTCTTGGAAAGTCTGGCCACAAGATCAATGGCTAACGTCCTGGCATAATAATTATTTATTCAAGAAAGAATAAAAATAAAAGCTCGTGGCCCACACAAAAGGCACATGATTCCTAGATAATCTCAAATGGAGTCGATATAACGAAGAAACTGTGGTGAAAGGTTTTTCAAACAATTCCAGCTGAGATGGAGCAAGACTAAAATCATACGGAGGTGATATCTTCTTTGGGACTGTTTAGTAAAATGCAGCCACTTCAATCTCATCTGATGACCTCGAACGATCTCCGATTTGGTTGTTTTTTTGATTCTCATAATTTAAATTGTTTGATCTTTGAAAAATTATTCACAAAAAACAGAAAAATTGAAAATAAAAGAAAAAAAACGAGAAATGAATTTTTAGAGAAAAAGTAAATTTTCAGTGGTTTTGCAGAAAATAACTGCTTTCATGTGAAAAAATTTCCTATTGGTTCGATATTCCTTCGCAGTGTATAAAAATGTTTTATTCACAATTCCTGAAACTTACAAACCTATCCGATTGTCCAACGTTGAGATATTTCAAAAAACGATATCGTGCATTAACTTTCTGACGCAACTGTACGTTTTACAAGAACGGAAAGAGATATAGTTCTAGAAATTCGGGCAGATCTAATAATACTTCCGTATGTTATTTCCAAATTGATGATACGTTGTCCTATGGCGAACTTCTCGGATGTGTCCGAGGTCCGTCTGGAAAAAAAATTTTGCTAAGGAAATATTCAATCAATGCATCCCATATACATAAGTTGATGGTCCTTTTGAAAAAGGAAAGACTAGATCCCCAATTGATGGAGATGTTTGCTTCGTATTTATCAAACTCATTTTTTGGAGCTGTAATAACTGATTTAGCAGAAACACCCACTATTATCGACTTCGAAGCCCTATACGCGCATAGTTGTGTAATATCCACCGCGAACGTTAAAATTGTACTACCTCTTGCTCTTCGTCCCATTTTTTTATTTACTAGGTCTTATACCGAGGTTACCAGGTCTTATAATATTCAAGGTCTTATGCGGAGGTTACCAGGTCTTATTATTAACTTATCAAGTTTTATACCAAAGTTGCCAGGTCTAACCAGATTTTTTTCCTGAGTTTTTGCTTTTTCTACGCTCTCATAACCGCGGTAACCATATAAAAGTTCGCGTCAAAAGTCAACTGTTGCGGATTAAATAT
>OZ022252.1:12559965-12565939 GCA_963978915.1 Caenorhabditis parvicauda
TGATTCCATTCCTGTTGTCCATTCATCCAGAACTATTCGGAAAGTCGAGTTAGGGAGTGTTGAAGTTAGTCATTTTTGACGTCCATTTTGAAGGCCTGTACACATACAGGGTGCGTCGAAATTACTTGCACAAAAGTTTGACTTCATACAGCTTGTTGTCCAAACACCTCATCTAACTGTTGAAAATTTTACTTGCCTTATTTTTTTCTACTTTCGTGCTTACATGGGAAGTATATGAAAGCCCGGAGAATCTATGAGGTCTGAGTAGTCTCATAGGTTTTCAAATATGGTGAAGACGATGGAACTGCTCTTAGAAGTTGCTTCACGGATCTCGTTTAGGAGTTATGACCAAAAATAGAATTCACACGCAATTTTCAAAAAAGTGGGATCTGTAATGTTGAAGAATTCTGTCGTGAAAAGGAGCGAATGAGTGAACATGGAGTTGACGAAAAATTTGTGTCTTCCGTGCTCAGGGAAATGGTTCATAGCCAGATCTAGAAAAAAACGAACCAGATCTGGAAACCTTTGGCTAGAAGTGGCACGATCTGGCTCAAATTTTCCAGATCTGGTTAGAATTTCCCAGATCTGGCTAAACTCTCCAGATCTGGCAGGAATTACCCAGATCTGGCTGGAATTTCCCAAATCTGGTCGAAAATTCTCAGATCTAGCGGAAATGGTTAGAAATCTCATTATCTGTTCGCTCAGAGCGAAGGGAAATAAGAGAGGTTGGCGTCGGCAAGTGCGTTCGCAGTGCAAACCCACTTCGGGCGCCTTACTTGACGACGCAAACCTTTTATTTATCATCTTTTTCCATTTCTCTTCAAAATACTCTTCGCTTTGATAATTCTGTTTTATTGCTTATGCATAATCATTGTATTATCATTTTCTCATTATTTTCTCTAAATAAAGGTTTAATTACCCTAGTTTGAGGTTTGACAAGCAAGGGAAGCGACTATCTAGCATTGACACCATCGTTTATGGTGCATCAAAAGGATCGGATCAAGGCAACAGAAGACCCGCGTGGCAGCAAGACAGACAAAAGTGAGCTTTGAAAGTTACAAGATCAAAGTTTCCCTTTTTTGACAAAACAAATTTTACGGAACCAAAAACAAGAGCACTCAGGCTCTATTTTTCAATCGTTTTTTCACCTCAAGTTTCTCAGTAGACAAAAAGAGTCGGCGTCTCCACGCAACATCGTCAAAAACATTTACGGTGTTGTTCCACGGGGACATCGACAGAAAACCAGTAGGAGGTGCACCAAAACCTCACTCAAAACTCTTCAATCATTTCATCTGAGCACAACAGTCCGCCGTTGTCAGCTCGACCTCTCCTCAAATATATCTAATAGAGCACAACAGTCAGCCGTTGTCAGCTCGACCTCTCCTCAATATAAATCTATTAGAGCACAACAATCCGCCGTTGTCAGCTAGCCAGATCTGGAAAAAAACGAACCAGAAAAAAACGAATTGCAAGACAGAAGAGCATGGGACTGAGTGTGTCACCTTGCAAAACGCCACATCTGATCGACATGGGCTCACTTTTGCGAACACCTCGCTTGGTCCGGACTTCGTAACGAACTTCCCATTTGAACATGAGTTTCAGGTATAGGTTCACCGCCGCTTCGTTCAATCCCGCTTTCCGGACAATCTAGTGGATCGCAAGAGAGATATCTGATCTCAAACAGAGACAGGACACACTAGAAGGTAAGGTAACAGGACGTTCTCCCAGTGGGTCAAAAACGTCCACCGACAAAATTTAGGATGAATCTATTATGGAGATTGACTCTGCTCCAACCAGTTCGTCAATCGAACTGAAGCAGATTCAAAATTTGTGTAAAACTCAAATTGATCTTAAAGAAATGGCAAGAAGTGCGGTAGTAAGGCACCTTCCAGAATCTGGCTTAAGAGGTGTTCATGCGGCATGTTCCGACATGGACCAGGTCAAACACCTTTTGAATGAGCTGGAAATCGAAACGCAACCAGTGTCTTGTTACAGAATGGGACGAAGATTCAGAGGGCCAAGGCCGCTGAAAGTAGTATTCCCACGATCAGAAGATCTAGCGAGTCTGCTAAAGAAAAAATCTCAAATCAAAGGTACGTTTGGCTTCAGAGGGTCTGGGTGGACCCATCCAGTACCAAGGAAGAAAGAAGAGCACTAGCCAAAAAGAAAGGTATGATAAGAAACGGGTTTCTCAAACCCGCGCACATTCTAAACCTACACAAGCAACTGCTTTTCAAGAAACCGCTCAACCTGTCCGCTTCTTTCCGTCTGCGCAGTCTAAATCAAACGGACATAAAAGCAAGTTCGTAAACCAAAACCAAAATTCTTGGTATAATGGGGTCCGTCATACGCGCAATGTGTACAGGGGCCTAACAGCTTTCAGATGAACTCCGGATACGTCCCAGGCGGTTATCCCGCACCCCGCATAACAAGTCTTCAAACTCAGCCGTTACCTCAAGCTCAACAGTTTCCTCAAACTCCGCCGTTTCTTCAAGCTCAGCCTTATCCTGTAGCCCAGCCTCTACCTCTACAGTTTAACCAGGTTTCTTTGAATCCAATACCTTTTCCACACGGTAACCAGGGAAACTTTTAAAGGGAAGGCAAGTTTCAACAACTTTCTATCAAAATTGGTATTACTGTAACGCTAGAAGCATACTATCTAATAGACTCCCTCTTTTAGCAGTCATGAATAAGGAAAACTACGACTTTCTAGCTATAACTGAATCATGGCTTTCTGAGTCCTTCGTCTCGAATAACCTCACAAACTGTGGAAATCGTTATCTTGGTTTCATCGTGACAATGGTTTACTAGCTAACGTTCCAACTGTCTGTTCTGTGATAGCCTTTATCACATATCTCTCTCAGGATCCTAACACCTTAAGCGCTAAACATAATTTATTCACAACACAAAAACATTGATACACATGAGGGACCCATCGGTCCGGCCATAGGCCTTCCCGACGAGTCCGTCCTTAAGGGTACCTGATAGACTTAGAGTCTCTGCTTGACGGGAAATGTAGAATTGGGAGCTGGTTGGAGTCGAGGTGTTTTCTAAGACTCGAGAGTCAAGAACTGACTGTTCTTATCTTCTGTTCTTCTTTATCGCCCATTCTCGAGAACATTCGAGAACGGTCGGGTGTGACGTCGTAGGGCTGTGACATCCCCCTTCCCGAAGATGCATGCGTCCCGGCATGCTTGTCGCGGCTCCGGCGTAGTCGTTGTTGTTGATTCTTCTTCTTCCTTCTTGTGTGCAGTGATCCGTGGTTTCTTATCAATATGTTGATGCGTCGTTGGTGATAGCGGCTCTTTTTTCTTTTTTCGTTCCCAATGATAAAGTGTGTCGTCTTTTCCTTGTTCCCATGATGAAAAGCTGCGTCGTCGTTGTAGATGTTGATGTCGTGGGGGGGGGTTTACAAACTCGTTAAAAATACAAAATTCTTATACAAAAAATCCTATAAAAATTAATCTCCAAAAAAAAATTCTTCTTTCTTCCTTAATGTCCTATGTAGTCCTCCAGATATGCCGGCTTCCGGTGCCTGCGCTGAGGGCGTTGGTTTCCGGTTTGTGCTCCAGTGTCGTTGTCGTTGTCGTCGTGTTGATTGTCGTTGATGGTGTCGTCGTTGTCGTTGTTGGTGTCATCGTTGTCGTAGTTGGTGTCGTCGTTGTCGTCGTTGGTGTCATCGTTGTCAAGAGTTCATCCGGTGAAATGTCGTAACGGCTTCGGAGTTTGGTCAGTGCAGGGGTTTCTTGTCTGCTGTTCGACAATAATTCAACTGTCTTGTTGATCCATGGAGACTCCAGCTGGGCTTCTTCTATTTCGGAAGAAGCTACGGAGTTTATCTGCATGGGCGCTTTCTTTTCAGCTGATGTGAATCCTGGTTCCCGAATCTCCGTTGCGGTGTATCGGCTGATTGTATCGGCGACGACGTTGTGCTTGCCTGGCCGGTACGTTATCGACACTTCGTATTCCGTGATGATCAGTTGGTATTGCTCGGTACACTTCCTCGGTGGAGATGCCATTGGCGTTGCAGTGTACGTGCAGTCTTTCCAGGAATCCTGTCCAGCTGTCCTTGTCCTCGTTCAAGGTTGGGAATCTTCCGGCGCCCAGGCGACGTAGAGCGTGCGAGATCTCCGTCATGTCGAAGGGTGGAGTGGAGCCTCTCGTCTCCGGCTTGCTTGTCATCCTGTCGGCGATTCCTGAAATCATGATTTTGCCTGGTTTTATTCGTATTTCGTGCATGTGCTGGGACAGTGTGAGACATAGAGGACTTGTGCATGTTGTCTTTCGTATAGGATTTCTGTTTTGGAGCTTCTGTTTTTTTTTGTTTTTATGGAATTTTGGAAGTAAGAAAGTATGAAGTGAATTTACGAGGTAGTGGGTGTAGTAGCGGAAAAATTGATTTATTGTCAGACCTCTGTGTGGATTTCGAAAGTTGAGGATTTTCTTTCTGACTATAATTTCAAAAGTGTTAGAGAAGTAGGATAAAATTGGTTGACTGTGTTAAGCTTGTGGAGTAATTGTGCGACTGGTTCTGCTTGTGAGCTTGGGAGGTGTGGGAACAATTGGAACGACATGTTAATATTGCTTTTTGTTTCCTTTTAGTTGGAAAGAATGGGAATTGTGTGAGACAATGAGAATTTGTTTTTGAAATAGTATGTGTTGTGGAGTATGAGTGTTTGAGTAAATGTACTTAACATAAGATGAGTGAATTTAGTTGGGATAGAATATTCGATCCGTCAAGCTGCCTTAATTGTTCAAAGAATGATAGGTGAAAAGATATTGGGATTGGCAGCTTAGACTGTGTAAAAATGGATCGAATGGATGTGTTTTCTTTTGGTGATCTAAATGTGGGTTGGGAAAAAATTGCCTATGTGTATCCTTAGGTGGTGTGGTTGATTTGTGCTATAGTGAATTGGTTGGTAAGTGTTGGAGTGTGAATAAGAAAAATGAAAACTCACTTTTTGTCTCCGGAGGGTTGGTTTTGTTGAGAGTGCTTATCTAGTTCTACCGACTCCTTTTAAACTCATTTTCTTATCAGAAAAAATTGCTCTCTGTTCGAGACTCCTCCTTTTTTTCCCTTATCGGAGTTTGGTTGCTCTCGGTGATTTTCTTATCGCAAGAATTTACAACTACTTTTTGAATTTTACGAGCGCGTGCTCTCGTTATCATGGTGTGCTGACGCACTTCGACTGATGAACAAAAAAAACTGTCGATGAAATTCGCGGGCCCCGGTAGCCCTTTGAATTTTGCTCTTCAGCTCTCTTATCGTATCCTGATGATTGATTTTTGGTTCCCTTGGACGTAAAGTCGCTGAGACCGCGCGTACCTCTATGGCTCACGTGATTTTGTACCCTATTCCGATAACTGTTTGCTAGTTGCTATACCTGAAGCTGCGAGTGGTTTTTCAGTGCTGGCGCCCCGTATTCCCGGATTGTAGGTATTTTGTCGGGGGCTGGGCGGGCTCCCGACGCGCCTTCGCGCCAACTCTTGAGTGATCCAACTCATTTGTTGACGGAGGTTCTTCGCTGCCTTCTCCAGTGAAGATAAAACTGACTTATGCTGGTCTCTCAGCCTGTTAGGGACGACTGACAGTATAGACTTGATGGTCTTTCCTGCGGCATAAACTGCTGCATTCAGGGCCATCCATTCGCCATGTGAAGTAGCTTGGCGTTGTGAGGCCTCTCTCAGGGATGAGTCTGCCCATTGGAGAAGCTGTTCGCTGATGCGACCGGAGGGCTTTCCGATTGGCATTCGGCTTGTGCACGAGAGGGCTAACTTCATGTTACGGATGAATTTGACGCCAAATTCTTTTTCCGGAACCTCCTCTCTTTTCCCGCTACAAGCTTCGTGACTTTCGTTACTACTACGATCGTCCACGACCACACTACTGGATTGAGCCAATCCTTTATCTACTACAATCGGGGTTTCCAACGTATCCATGTCACCGGTAGCACCGGTGACACCTCATGCGCGT
>OZ022252.1:12566139-12644344 GCA_963978915.1 Caenorhabditis parvicauda
TCCTGAGTCTGCCACTGAGCTATCAACGCTCGATGATCGGTTGGCGCTCGGAGATGTTATAATAGTCGAGTTGAAATGTACACCTCATCACGTACACTAAACTACTTGTACACTTCATCGTTCTTCCGACATGTCCGTAGCCCTGATCAGTGGTAAGGGCATGTGGTGACTCGGGTTTTTTTGCACCATCCATGTTTTTTTGTGAATACAAAGTGATGGCCAAGAAGTGGGAGCAGTTGTGACAGTTTGACGCGAGTTCCAGGAGCCTATCACAGGTTTTTTGGGCCTTTTTTGCTCTAAGCCTCACAACTTTGTTCAAATTCAATATTTTTGGATACGGTAAATTTTGTCGTGATCCACATCACCAACCCTTTCAGAAAATGTATCATTTTTGAATTTTTGATAATTTTTACTGAAAAAAATTAAAAAAAAATTTTTTTGAAAAAATGCCAATTTTTTCACATCAATCGATTGCTCTTCGGATGGGTAACAAACTGTTTAAATTTCATTCCGATTCTCTCAAAACAAAGGGGTTAGATTTTGGGTTTTTGCCAATTTTTGAGCTTTAAGACCTCGTTTCAAGGGTGAAAAATGAAATTTTTTGGGGTTTTTTCCGCTCAGATTGTGTGCCATGTAATTCTCCAGGCTTGACAGTTTTGAATAATTCAAAATTACAACTCTGAAAAAAAAGCAAAACAAAATTCCTCCGCAGGGAATCGATCCTGACATTGCTGGTTTCGTAACCGACATCTCTGCCACTGAGCTATCAACGCTCTATGATCGGTGGGCGCTCGGAGATGTTATAATAGTCGAGTTGAAATGTACACCTCATCACGTACACTAAACTACTTGTACACTTCATCGTTCTTCCGACATGTCCGTAGCCCTGATCAGTGGTAAGGGCATGTGGTGACTCGGGTTTTTTTGCACCATCCATGTTTTTTTGTGAATACAAAGTGATGGCCAAGAAGTGGGAGCAGTTGTGACAGTTTGACGCGAGTTCCAGGAGCCTATCACAGGTTTTTTGGGCCTTTTTTGCTCTAAGCCTCACAACTTTGTTCAAATTCAATATTTTTGGATACGGTAAATTTTGTCGTGATCCACATCACCAACCCTTTCAGAAAATGTATCATTTTTGAATTTTTGATAATTTTTACTGAAAAAAATTAAAAAATTAATTTTTGAAAAAATGCCAATTTTTTTACATCAATCGATTGCTCTTCAAATGGGTAACAAACTGTTGAAATTTCATTGCGATTCTCTCAAAACAAAGGGGTTAGATTTTTGGTTTTTGCCAATTTTTGAGCTTTAAGACCTCGTTTCAGGGTTAAAAAATGAAATTTTTTGGGGTTTTTTCCACTCAGATTGTGTGCCATGTAATTCTCCAGGCTTGACAGTTGAATTCACGGTTCTACCGTAACTCAGACTGGAGTTCCAAGACCTTAGGCTAGGATTTGGATTTTTTACGCTAAGCTCCATAACTTTTTTCAAAATCAATATTTTTGAGAACCGTTTTTTTTGTCGTAATCAGCACCTCCATACCTACCGAAAAAGGTGTCAATTGAGAATTTTTTTCAATTTTTAGTGAAAAAAATGCAAAAAAATTTTTGTTAAAAAATGCGAATTTTTTCACATCATTCGAAAGCCCGTGAGATTTCCTGGTGAACTGTCAAAAAATCATTAAGATTGAAGTCGATTGAGTGGGTTTTTCTGTGCCTCAAAGTTGGCCAAAAAACCCATTTTTTTTGAATGTCAATAACTTTTTTGAAAAAAATTTTCCCGACTCGGCATTATTTTTCTGACATTACTGGATGTCACCGCTATCCAAAAATGTCTAATTTTCCAATTTTAAAAATAATTTTTTAAAAGATGAAAAATTGGCATAAAAAATTCAATTTTTAATGAAATTTTTTGAAAATTGGTTTTTCCCCATTTTTTGCGATTGTCTATCGATGAAAAATAGTGTCAACTCGGAACGCTTTACGTTCACTACAGTTATACGGAACACACCCAACTTTAACTTTGACTTTTCGCCTTGGTGGCCCGGTCGTGTTCGTGGTGAAGGCGTCATGCTGGGTCGGAGATTCGTGTGCACATCTACTGCCGACCTTGATGTGAGTTGATGGTGAAAAAGCCCCCACCACAGGCACCCTGGAAGGTGGTTAGCCAACTCGTCAAAGTCAAAAAAAATGACGACTTTTCGTTTTTTTCAATTTTTAGAAAAAATGGCGGAGGTAACATCCGGTTTTCACCCCTCCATCGTTATTTTCTCGCGATTCTCTATCGGATGAGTGGTCTTTTGGTCGTGTAGGACCAGTACTGACGGCGTGGCAGAAATGAGGGTGCGAAAAGTACCGACTTTGAGCCCGCGTAGCGGCGCGCGGAATAGAAATGCCTGAGCGTTTACGTCAAATTATACAGTAAGACCAAAAGTTCTCTGGATTCCCAAAATTTCAGCACCGTATGACTATCCGTGAATTTATTATGAGCGTTTAAACAGACCCTTTTTGGCACTACTCTCGGGGCAGTACTGAAAAATTTTAGTACTGCGACCCCCAATTTTTTTTGGTCTATCGGCATTTTAGCCATGGAAGACCAATATGTAGGGGGTTAGGCTTTGATATTCGGCCGTCTAAGGGTCGTGCAAGCCTAGTATGTCAGTTGACACCCCAAAACACCTCTTTTTCACGCGATCCTAAGCCTAAATGCACCAGTGCGCCTTCGGCGCACTGGTGCCAAGCCTAAGCCTAAGCCTAACCCTACGTCATCCTATCTTTGGTGCAAAGATAACAATGAGTGATTTAGGCTCCCGTGCCAATCCTAACTTCCCAGAACGTCCTCCACCCTCCAAGCTTAACTCCCCACAACGCACTCCACACCCCCCAGACCTAAACCGAATCATCGAATGGAAATCACCGGGCGCCTTCGGCGCAATTGGATGCGTGCAATTCTACTCGAAGTCGAAACCGGGGACCATACGAAAATCCTCCAAATGCTGAGGCTAAACCGAATTATCGAATGGAAATCATCCCGCGCCTTCGGCGCGGCGCTAACGCTCCAGGGCCTAAATCTCGGCTATTTGGTACTCGCGAGAAAGGGCTTACCGTAATTTTATTCTTATTCGTTTCATCCACGTGGCGTTTGTTTGAACTGCGGTGTTTATTATTTTTATAACTATTCATTCGCAGATAATTATTTATTCGCTCTTCTGCAACATTAAGTACCTTGTCGGAAAATGTCACTATTATTACATACCTGTGAAACGTATCCATCTATTGTTTGATAATTGACTTGCTCGTATTACAAGAGTGGATGATTATTTATTTTTTGCAGTGTTCACACAAGAAACAATTGCTGTGAAAATGTCACTAAAACTACTTACCGGTGAAACGTATCCATCTATTTTTGGTAATTGACCTGCTTGTATTATAAGAATCGATGGTTTTTTATCAGCTATATCCAAAGTAAAATCTGAAGATGTCACTGATATTACATACCGGTGAAACGTATCAAACCATTGAATTGACTTGATCAGGCGTGGTTTGAAGTTAGGCCTGACAGATCAAATACATGTTTGCTGTGGATGTAAGTTGCGCTTCGTACCAAATAGCCGAGATTGAGGGGTCTGGAGCTTTGAGGTTAGGCCTGACAGATCAGATACATGTTTGCTGTGGATGTAAGTTGCGCTTCGTACCAAATAGCCGAGATTGAGGGGTCTGGAGCTTTGAAGTTAGGCCTGACAGATCAAATACATTTTTGTTGTGGATGTAAGTTGCGCTTCGTACCAAATAGCCGAGATTTAGGCCCTGGAGCGTTAGCGCCGCGCCGAAGGCGCGGGATGATTTCCATTCGATAATTCGGTTTAGCCTCAGCATTTGGAGGATTTTCGTATGGTCCCCGGTTTCGACTTCGAGTAGAATTGCACGCATCCAATTGCGCCGAAGGCGCCCGGTGATTTCCATTCGATGATTCGGTTTAGGTCTGGGGGGTGTGGAGTGCGTTGTGGGGAGTTAAGCTTGGAGGGTGGAGGACGTTCTGGGAAGTTAGGATTGGCACGGGAGCCTAAATCACTCATTGTTATCTTTGCACCAAAGATAGGATGACGTAGGGTTTCCATTCCTTCATTGAAACGTAAGTTTCCAACTCGAAAAAAAAATGTACAAATAATAACATTTCATTTCGGAAGTATAAAAAGGAAAGAAATAAACAATAAAAAAGTAACGTTCAAAAAAAATTCGTTCTGATTGTGATATGAAAAATGCGATATGGTTGTGATATGACAACTTCTCTGTGGATGGAAGTGAACGCGGCAGGAGCGAACACTGTGGGTTTCAAGTCTTGGAGTCTGAAAAGTGTGTATTGGTTTTTGAAAGAAAACATCTTTTAACAATTACCTGATGTTGGCTATATTTGTATGATTTCTGAGCTATTTCTCCATTTTCACCGATCGTCTGGCCCGTTGCTCGAGCTTTTCGAAAAGTATGAGCCGACACGTCCGCAGATTGTTCGGTAATTGACGTTCGTAGTAATGGTCACTATCGTCGGCAATATTCCATCCGGCGTCTCCTCGCACCCACGACCGATAATGTCCATTTGATGTTGCAGCTGCAGTGTCGGGTGTCAGGTATTGCACGACACTTTTAGCGGCAAAGTTTGGACCTGTAATAGTTCGAGGCTCACAATGTTAACCATGCATTTGAAAAAAAACAACGTAAAGTAAACTAGTTATCATGACTCACCGTCCTGCACAATTCGCATAGCCCTGGCGTTGACACCAGTGACCTCCATCTTGTTGCTTCTCGGCACACCCTCTGAGAAGTCGTAGTGGTCTAGGGCAACCAGCAAGAAGTCGGGTGCTCGTGGCATGTGTAGTGTAGCTTCAGCAATTGTGCTTCCACACTGAGCACATACATCTTTCTGTTCGGCCGACACTATCAGCTTCTCCATACTTCCTCTCGCATTTCGCTCTCCTCCCACACGTAACTGAAATGTGAAATTGTAATTTTAGTTGTGAAACGTGACAATTAATAATATGTTGCAAAAAGTAGTTAAAAACCCACTAGAAGCTCAAAGGATTTCGAGTCGTCCGTTGACTCACAACCTGCCTGGCACTTCTTCTTGATGAGCAGCGAAGTTTGGAACGCATTTTGCATGGCGCCACCGGCCTTTTCGAGAAATCGGCTAACGGCTTCTTCGCAATCTTCTTGCCGATTTCCAGTGAATCCGAGCATCGCTCGCAGCGCACTCACATCTTTCGTCTCAGGTACTCGAAGAAGTTCAGCAATGACTGGTACATTTTTATTGCTGAACAACAGTGAGCGTAGCTTTTGTGAGGAAAGCAGCAAGTTAACCGCCGAGTTCATGAAACACTCGGTTCCACTTCGGTTCGGTAGGAGAAGTAGATTACTTTTGACCTGAAATGATTTTTTTTATGAAGAATACAAATTGAAAAATATTTACTTACCGTTGGACTTGCTGATGTTGTCGTTATAGGTGCGGCTGGTAGATTCATTACCGTTGGTGGTGGAGGTTGGTGTCGTTGTCTTTTCGGAGACGATGATACACATATCATGTCATCGTCATCTTTTTCATTGGCACCACACATTGTCTGTGGAGGAGGTTGCGCTGTTATTCTTTTTGCAGGAGGCTCATCGTCATCTTCTTCATTGTTACGGGACAATGCTGCCATTCGACGTTTAAACAGTTGTTTTCTACGAGATATGGCCGTCGCTTCGCCTTCAAAGTCGTCGTCGGTATCTTCTACCTCAATCGTCGACACTTGTGACGCTGATGGCGACGGAAACGGTCGTCGTCGACAATGTGTGACCGGTACGATGGTGTTCGGCGTCGCAGTGTTGGTGGTGGTGTTGTTGCTGGTAGTAGCGATGATGGAAGAAACAGAAGCAGCAGAGTTGCAAGGCGCAACATCAATTGCAGTCGTTGGTTTGTTCTTCGTCTGCGCCCGTGGTGTTTTCCGCTTCGTCGTTGTTGTCGTCGTCGTCGTTGGTGTTGCACGGCCGATGTTTTCGTTCTTCGACAAAACAAATGGTGGCTGGTCGAATGTGGTCAGGCCAATTGACTGACGAAGTGCGTTGTACTTCTGAAAAAAGATATTACTCAAACTCAAGCGTTAACGAAAACTTACCGTAAGTGATTTGCGATCACAAAACAACTTGTTCACATACAGATCAACCAAGTGGAGTCCTTCAAGACTTCTGATCCGTGAGATAGCCACGAATCCTTGGCCAGCGGCGAACAAGCGCCTTGTGCTGATCACTGCGTTTTTCAGTGTCAACCCTTGGCACTTGTGAGCCGTGGCCGCGAATGCCATGACAATCGGAAATTGAAGCCTGGACTGTGTTCTGTCCTCACCGCATGGAAAAGTTGACACGACCTAGAATAAAAAGTTGTGATTTTGATAGAGCGAGGAGAGTGAAATGTGCCAAACACTCACTTTTTCGATTACAATCTCTTCGGAAAGGTTGTCGAATTTGACAAGGAGTGCAAATGGAATTCCGTTCTCATCCTTTTCAATTTTCCTCAAAATGCCAGTTGCTCCGTTCACCAAACCAGAGCTTGCCCGTATGTTGCGTCTCAACATCACACGACCTCCTTCCGCAATTTGGAGACGGTAAGTGAGACCACCGGCAATCTGGGCTGACTCACCGTCTTCACTACCAGTAGTTGCTTTTTTTGCCTATAACATGAGTACTATTACAACTGCTACTACAACTAGTTTAATCATACCTTTCTTGTTTGTGCAACGTTTCTGGAGCTATCCGTCGGTGGCTTTGTCAAGTCGTACTCAGATCGTTGGTATATTCTTTCGATCCGGGGTCTCTTGCGGCCTGGAGTCTTACGAATTCCATCTTCAGTGCTGCGGGTCTCCACGAATGAGTCCTCAGCCATCACGGTTACCACATTCATTGCTTTGCGAGCCATTACCGTTGCGTTGAAGAGATCGACTTCAGCATTCGTCGAGAATATTGCCATTGCTAAGGGGTCTTCTTCCTGAAATTTTTGAAAATGTAGAATTTGCGCATAGATGTGCGAATATTACCTGTAACTTGACAAAGTAATTGGCCACATATTCTGGGACAGCGGACTCATCGTCTTCGGCTTCTGCTGTTGTCTTGTTGACTCGACCTAGCGTTTTTTTTCGCAAATTTCTGGGTGTTCTTGATACAATGAGTGCGTCATCGTCGTCGTGGTCGTTGTCGGGCTTCTTGATCATTCGGGACTTCAACAGTTCGATGTCATCGGCTGAGAGCTGCTGGACACGAATATGCGACATAACTGTCGCAAAATCCTGGTCCGACTGTCGCATGTTTTGTACTAGTTCAGCGTAGCTAAAAAAGTTAAACATGTTTGCGCGCGCAGCAGCGCCTGCGAAGACAGTTGACAACTCTCGTGTGGAGACGTCTTCAAAGACTCGAGACGCACGGACCGGAGGAAGCTGTAGAAGGTCGCCGAATACAATCAAGTTGCAGCCACCAAACAGAGCGTTCGTAGCTTTGATCTCCTAAAAATCAACCGTAACGTAATTATAATTTATCAAAAAAAAAGAACAAAAAGTAACTCACTTGTAGTCTTAAATGGATCTTGACCAACATGACATTTGAAACCATAGAGATCTCGTCGACAATTATTAGCTTCACCCGAGCTAGAAGAATCCTCAGGGTTTTGAGCCCGTCCGCCGACAAGTCCTTCATGGGTTCACGTCTGCTGAGGCTTACCGAAATCTTGAAAAGAGCATGCAGCGTCACTCCTGTAAATTACATTTTAGTGTGATACTAATGCTCAGGCTTGTGTTCAACATACCGTTAATTTGCACGGCTGCAAGCCCCGTCGGTGCGGCCAACACGACTGATGGTTGGGTTGAGCGATTACTGACAGTAGCGTACTTAAGTGTGATCGCGTCTGCTAGAGAGTTGATCAGGTACGACTTGCCAGTACCCGCTGTACCACTCACAAAAAGTCGAGTTGGTTCTACCGGGGGCAAGCCAGCGTGCTCCGCCGCTTCCTGGTCAGAAATCGTCTTCATGACCGTTTCGAAGATTTTCTTCTGCTCTGCGTTCATGCCGGCAAGCGTCGTTTGGTGAGCTTCGGCGTCAACTTCGCGGTCAAACAGCTCAAGCTCGCCGTCTTCGGGATTATCCTCGATCTCAAGGGACCTTTTCAAGTCCCTCATACGCTGGCGATGAGCGAAGAGTTCTCTGTCCAGTTCAAGAATAGCTTCTTGATTCCGGCTAAAAATAACTGTTAGATTTAAAAATGACACTTTTCCAAAATTTGGCATATGACTGACATGATGGTCTGAATGTCCTGCCAGGCTTCTTGTTCTTCCTCGGTACCATTTTTCATGCTGTGGGCGTAGTCGGTCCACTTTTCCTCGAACGTGTCGAACATCTTGATCAGCTCACCATCGTCGCCGTACTTACCCAGCATTTTGTGTTCTTTCCTGCAAATTCCTATGTCGATCGGAGAAAATCTAGTAACGTTTACCTGTACACGATGAAGAGCATGGAAAGACGACGGAAGTAGTCTTCCCGTGTCTCTTCTTCGGACGTAAGGTTCGGCCAAAACAATCTGGGCACTTTCGGCTTGGCGAGTAGACGGTGAGATTTTTCTACATTGCCGGGGACACCATCGATTGGGTACTTTGTGGACGTATTCTTGTCCCGGTGATTGTAGAACGGCGACAGCTTGTTGTCCACGTGAAAGTGGTGACGGAATGGGTTCCCATATGCATGGTAGCCTTCACAGTCACCAGCCTCACCACGACTTCCTCTCCCTTCTCCTTGGGTAGGCTTGTCTGTCGTCATATACGCCGCTATATTATAGAGGCAGTATTCCTCCAGTTCCTGAGGAATAAAATTGAAGATTGTAATCGAAACGGCGTAATTTACCTTATGACGCCCGGGATAGAAGTGATCGTAGAGGTTTGGATGGTAGACAGAGTCACCTTCCTGCAGCTTTCCAATCTCGTTCTTTGACTTCAACCTTCTCTGCCTTTTGTCGGCTGTATTGGTGTTGACAAACACGTGAGAAGAGTCAAATTCACACAACGAGTGGCCCATCAACAGGTCGATGACTTCCAGCATGCCCATTGCCCTCATACGGATCATGTCTTTCAACGCTACAAATCCTTCAGATGTGGTCATGGCATCCTGAAGTTATTTTTGGGTATCATAAAAACGAACTACTAGTCACAAAAAGGCTTACGTTCAGGTTTGCTTGCACGTTACTGCTGTTCTTGCTGCTCTCGCTCTTGGTCGAGTATCCACAGACGTACGAGATGGCACTGTTGAGGCCGGAGTCGAGATATTGCACATCTGTGTTACCCTTCCAAGCGAGAGTCAGCGCTGGACAGTAGTCGTTGACGTACTTCTCGTCCTCGGTCTGAATATCATAATGTCAGTTCTTTTTCTCTGTTTTCGATTCACTTACCCTGCGTGCGAGATTATATCTCTTGGCTGAAGATCCAGGGATCCCGCTTAGCGTGCCGAAGTTGGGGTTGAGCGTCGCCAAAGGTTGCAGTGGTCGTGGAAAGTTGAAGCGACAGAATGTGATATTTCTGCCGCGAACTTTCGCACGACGCTGGCAGGTCTTCGAATGCTTCTGCCAGTGCATTTGGTGGCCTTTGACGATTCCATGCAGCTCTGGTTCCGTGTCTGGGTCGGGCATACGGGCCGTGACGTGATCCGTAATGAACTTCAGTACCTCATCGTCAGACGCTGAGGACTTGGGTGCATCCTTCACCCAGAACATGGCATGAACATGTTCTGTACCCCGTTGCTGGTACTCGATCCGAAAGAAGTGGTGGATCACATTTCCCAGGGGTCCGTCCGCCTTCCGAATTACATTCGTCAGGATACTTCGCAAGCGTTGGTGAAAGTGACGTACAAAGGGGAAGGGATCCTTTGCGATGAAATCGCGGATATTCTCCTTTGTGACGTTGTCACGACCGTAGAAGGCGTGGTAGGTCTCCAACACTTCGCACCAGTCACTTTCATTTGGGTTCAACGTGACGAACCACGTTGGAGCCCCAAACTGGGCGACGTGGGCGTTCAAATCTAGCTTTATTGAACCGAAGTACGCCGCATGCCCTCGTAGCTTCGAAGCAGTGTGGCTCAGTGCTGACTGTGCTTCAATACTGCCGCTATTCATCAGATGTTGGAATTCCCCTCGCGTCAGCTTCCCTCTAGCTAATTGGACGTTGATCCCGAGAGCAGACAACATATCTAAACCTTCCATAAGCCCGTTCGCACACGAAAGAAACGCAGGGTCGCAAGCAAATCGTCGGTCATGATATGCAAGCTGCCACTTGATGAGGTCTCTTTTGCTCAACTGAAACAGACGTGTTTCAGAACTTTTTACTACGCGAAATTACCGGTTTCTTTCTGCTTGCATCATATCCAAACTTTCCATCGGGAAAATACCAGGGGAATGCTCGAGTGTCAATGTTGGCTGCATCAAAACTTTGAGGTTCGTAAGGATTCTGGAAAAAAGGTCTTGATAAGGAAAATTCAAATTGTTCCAAACGTTACCTTCAGAAGTTTGTACTGCTCAAAAGCCGTTTTCGCCATTCTCTTGTTTTCTCCTGCGACATCCATCAGTAACTGCTTCTCAAAGTCTTCTTTCAACAACAGAGTTGGTTCGTCCGGATTGTCTGTCACCAGATCCTTGAGATCGCCTCGGCCGTTTACAAACTTGACAGCATCATCACTGAACTGGAAGTTCTCGTTGATGGTGACCTGAATAAGAGGAGTTCAATATGTGATGGTGAAAAATATTCCACAGAAGAGTAACTAATTTTATCAGGGCTAAAAAAACTCACGTTTGCGTACTCTGGATGGTTGTCAATCAGGTATTTCAATGCCTGCAGAACACGAGGCAAACAGACAAATTTGGACTTCCCGGCTTGACGAGCGTCGACCAACAAAATGAGGTTAGCGTCACTAGGCAGAGTTTCCGCAACATGGTTGACTGTACCCATAATGGGTACCGGCAAAAGAACCATAGGACCTTTAGCAGCGCGAATTGACGTAGTGCGGCCCCCAATATCCGTGAGATTCATCATGTTACGGACCGGACGTACCAACTGTATGAGCGACTGTTCGATCCAGTTGAGGTTGCGTAAAACCTCGGGAATCTGCAATACAGCTTTTTAAAAATTTTTGACCAAGTCAGACTAGTCCCACCTCGGCTACGTTGACGTTATTGGCGATGGAGTATCTCGGAAGATTGGGGTCGCTCCTATTTCTACTGCTGCTGACGTCCCTCATACACGCTTTGCAGTAGACGTGCAAGTTCAAGTTTGGGCGTATGAACGTTTCGACCTTAATTCATAAAATTTTTACAGAGTATTAAACTTTCTTTTACTAACCTTGTAACTTGTGCTCTTGATAGAATTGAGGCAGTACCGTCCACAGATACAGCACACGCTGGTTTCAAGTTTCTCGATTTCTTTCTTGAACGCTTTCAGCAAGTGACCGTATTTTGTCTTTGTTGCTGCTTCACAGTGAAGCGCTACGTTTTCGGCGTTTTTCTCATCTGCCAGCAATTTCTGGACCTCGAGACGGACTGATCTTGGCAGCTTCGATGGGATCTTCCTCCATGCGTCGTCGTCACATCTCTTCGCGTTTTTCGTGAGTTCAATGAGACTGAGCAATGCGACGATTGTGTAGAGACGACTGAGTATGGATCTTAATCCAGGATAGCAAGGACTTCTTTGTCGAACTGCCTCCAAGAGACCTGGACCTGAATAATTGAGATTGGTGATCAAAATTTAATTGTCAAAAATTTCATACCTCTGTTGTGGAGTTTGTTGATGATATTACCAGCAGTTTCGTATTTTTTTTCTTTTATCAACGTCACCAGCTTCTTCCCTCTTTCTTGAATGGTTTTGGCCACGTCAAATGTCAAATCTTCGCATTCTTCAGTGCACTGTCTTGCGTAAGTCACGAACGGCAAGATGTCTTTTCCGAGGGGTCCTGCGTCTTCGAGCAAGTCTTCATTCTAAAACGGTCTCAGTATAGGATGTATTTAGAGGTGGGGGATGCAACCTCGTGAATCAAGTATTCCACTTCTTCGGCTAAGCCCACTTGTTGTTCCGTCGTCATCCTGCTTGCCACGACTTCAATGTCTGTTGCCAATTGGTCAACGTCCACTTCGTCCTCGTTTTGTATGGGCGGGATGTTACCGGCGTATGAAGGAACTCCTTCAACTTCTGACGAAGTTGAATATAAGAATTGTTTGTAAAAAGTACCTGATTCACCGACGTCTACACTCAATAAATCTTGGTGTTGTAGTGGAGGCTCTTTCTGTTGGGTTGTAGTTGACCTTGAAATTTCGGTTTATTACTACAACCAGGTCAAAACTTACATTGGCTCGTTCTTGTCTTTTCGCAGATGCGAAAACTCGCTATAGAGCTGTGGATATAATGATGTCAGAGTCTGCCCACTCGCAGCATCTTTCCTGTTCAGCACGTGATACCTCACACGACCCAAGTTACGAACTAGCTGAAAGTTATTACTAACGTTGAATACTCGGATAAGAAGAGGTACTCACCTGTTCATTCAAAGTGATACCAGGTGGATGATGAACTGTTTTGAGCAGCATATCTTCCAATTGCTTGGCCTCCGCCAAAAGCGCAGTGACCGAAATGGCTCTGATACCCTTCAACTTTTTGAAGTCTTCGAATGCTGCAAGAGCAACTGGCTGAAAACTCAAGTTTATTAGTCATCGAAGATTCAGAGAACTGACCCCAGCATCATCCAGTTGTTCGAAGTTCTGTAAGTTCCCGACTCGCGCTTGAACGAATTTGAGCTCGGCGAGCATTGAAGCAAAGTCGCTCCGCTTTTGGAAAGTTGCAAGAATTCTTAAAGCACTTCTGAAAAAAACATGTGTACTATCAAAACGGAAAAAAGTAAGGAAACAGAAGATTGACATTTTTCAAGAATATTTGTTTACTAACCTCTTACGTACACTTCCATTACGGTAGTAGTCAAGAAGAATGGAAATGTTACTGTCACAGTATCCTCTGAATCGTTTTAGACGATCACCAACCGAAAAAATTTTTCGAATCTCCATGAGGAATCCGAGAATTCTAATGCAGCAGTTCGTCCTGAAAAATGGAATTTTTTGCTATATAAAAGAAGCACTCACGATTGAGACAGCTTCTTCCGTATTCGAGACTTCTTCGATAGAGCCATGAATTGGTGATTGATAACTTTGATTTTCAGTATCTGACAAGTATGATTTACGATGAACAAATGGAAAGAACTCAGCAGACAAAAATATTTCTCTTCCTCCTCTTTCTCTTTCTAAACTTTTTCCTACTCCCGGGGGGTCCGCCCCCTGGGAGACTCAGTGCACATATTTCTCTTTCTAAACTTTATTCTACTTCCGGGGGCTTCGCCCCCTGGGAGACTTAACGCACGAAAATATTTCTCTTTCTAAATTTTTTTCTACTCCCGGTGGCTTCGCCCCCTGGGAGATTCAGCGCACAGAGATATTTCTCTTTCTAAACTTTCTTCTATTCCCGGGGGCTCCGCCCCCTGGGAGACTCAGCGCACAAAATATTTCTATACTTTTTTCTACTCCCGGGGGCTCCGCCCCCTGGGAGACTCAGCGCACAAAGATATTTCTCTTTCTAAACTTTCTTCTACTTCCGGGGGCTTCGCCCCCTGGAAGACTTAACGCACGAAAAAATTTCTCATTCTAAACTTTTTCCTACTTTCTCTTTCTATGCTTTTTCCTACTCCCGGGGGCTCCGCCCCCTGGGAGACTCAGCGCACAAAAATATTTCTCGTTCTAAATTTTTTTCTACTTCCGGGGGCTACGCCCCCGGGAGACTCAGCGGACAAAATATTTCTATACTTTTTCCTACTCCCGGGGGCTCCGCCCCCTGGGAAACTCAGCGCACAAAAATATTTCTCTTTCTAAATTTTTTTCTACTCCCGGTGGCTTCGCCCCCTGGGATACCTTACGCATGAAAATATTTCTCTTTCTAAACTTTTTCCTACTCCCGGGGGCTCCGCCCCCTGGGAGACTCAGCGCACAAAAATATTTCTCTTTCTTAACTTTTTCCTACTCCCGGGGGCTCCGCCCCCTGGGAGACTCAGCGCACAAAGATATTTCTCTTTTTAAACTTTATTCTACTACCCGGGGCTTCGCCCCCTGGGATACTTAACGCACGAAAATGTTTCTCTTTCTAAACTCTTTCCTACTCCCGGGGGCTCCGCCCCCTGGGAGGCTCAGGGCACAAAGATATTTCTCTTTCTAAACTTTATTCTACTCCCGGGGGCTCCGCCCCCTGGGAGACTCAGGGCACAAAGATATTTCTCTTTCTAAACTTTCTTCTACTCCCGGGGGCTTCACCCCCTGGAAGACTTAACGCACGAAAATATTTCCCTTTCTAAACTTTTTCCTACTCCAGGGGGCTCCGCCCCCTGGGAGATTCAGCGCACAGAGATATTTCTCTTTCTAAACTTTCTTCTATTCCCGGGGGCTCCGCCCCCTGGGAGACTCAGCGCACAAAGATATTTCTCTTTCTAAACTTTCTTCTACTTCCGGGGGCTTCGCCCCCTGGAAGACTTAACGCACGAAAATATTTCTCATTCTAAACTTTTTCCTACTCCAGGGGGCTTCGCCCCCTGGGAGACTCAGCGCACAAAGATATTTCTCTTTCTAAACTTTCTTCTACTCCCGGGGGCTTCGCCCCCTGGGAGACTTAACGCACGAAAATATTTCTCTTTCTATGCTTTTTCCTACTCCCGGGGGCTCCGCCCCCTGGGAGACTCAGCGCACAAAAATATTTCTCGTTCTAAATTTTTTTCTACTTCCGGGGGCTACGCCCCCTGGGAGACTCAGCGCACAAAGATATTTCTCTCTCTAAAATTTTTCCTACTTCCGGGGGCTTCGCCCCCTGGGAGACTTAACGCACGTAAATATTTCTCTTTCTAAACTTTTTTCTATTCCCGGGGGCTCCGCCCCCTGGGAGACTCAGCGGACAAAATACTTCTATACTTTCTTCTACTCCCGGGGGCTTCACCCCCTGGAAGACTTAACGCACGAAAATATTTCCCTTTCTAAACTTTTTCCTACTCCAGGGGGCTCCGCCCCCTGGGTGATTCAGCACACAGAGATATTTCTCTTTCTAAACTTTCTTCTATTCCCGGGGGCTCCGCCCCCTGGGAGACTCAGCGCACAAAATATTTCTATACTTTTTTCTACTCCCGGGGGCTCCGCCCCCTGGGAGACTCAGCGCACAAAGATATTTCTCTTTCTAAACTTTCTTTTACTTCCGGGAGCTTCGCCCCCTGGAAGACTTAACGCACGAAAATATTTCTCATTCTAAACTTTTTCCTACTCCAGGGGGCTTCGCCCCCTGGGAGACTCAGCGCACAAAGATAATTCTCTTTCTAAACTTTCTTCTACTCCCGGGGGCTTCGCCCCCTGGGAGACTTAACGCACGAAAATATTTCTCTTTCTATGCTTTTTCCTACTCCCGGGGGCTCCGCCCCCTGGGAGACTCAGCGCACAAAAATATTTCTCGTTCTAAATTTTTTTCTACTTCCGGGGGCTCCGCCCTCTGGGAGCTCAGCGCACAAAAATATTTCTTTTTCTAAACTTTTTCCTACTCCCGGGGGCTCCGCCCCCTGGGAAACTCAGCGCACAAAAATATTTCTTTTTCTAAACTTTTTCCTAATCCCGGGGGCTCCGCCCCCTGGGAGACTGAGCGCACGGAAATAATTTTCCTTCTAAACATTTGTTTACTCCCAAAGGCTTTGGTTATATTTGTTGGGTTAAGACAAAAAAGCAAAAAAAAATAGACCAAACGGGAACTGTTCCATGGCTAACTAAATTCGTATTAGACCTCTCTACCACTGAGCTTTGGAAACACGTGTTAAGTGTTGAACACTGACTACGCAACAAGTGAGTATTACGCCTATCTGCATTAATTATGTCATAACTACGGTATCGTAACAGGTGGAATTTGGAATAAGTTCAATCCGTTTGAAAAAATTACATATTTATTCATATAAATAAGATAACTTACGAAAATTGTTTGTTACACGTGCGTTTAATAATAGTGATAACAACTACGGTCAAACGATGAAAGACTGTTAATGATGACATAATTGAACCCGATAATACTACATTAGATGAAGATGAGGAAGGAAGAATACAAGAAGAGGGACAATAAAAGGCAAGAATAAAAAGGGGATAGGGTGATGACATTTAGTGGCGCGCTAAAAGTGTTTCCCAAGTTCCTAAAGTTTTGCTCTGGGACAGGGGGTCAAATCTTGTTCATTGGTTTTGATACATATCTTTAGTGCGTTTTCGAACAATGTTTGAGTTTATTTTTCATCCATGACATCGAGATAGAGCAAAAAAATTGAGGGGGAGGAGGGGAATTGTGCGCTGGGTTACTGTAGCCTGGTACAATTACACTATGAAGCTGACTGATGTTCACACCTTCCCATGAGATATCCAAATCTTGCCGTTGGTATACTAAAAAGAATCCTGATCAGTTTCAGACTTGCGTCAACCTGATGGACTTATGTGAATCTTGCAAGATGATAATAACCACTTGGACCAACCTGAAAGATTGAAAAATTACTAAAAACACAAAAAACTTTGACGCGAGTTCCAGGAGCTTATGTTAAGGATTTTTGCACATTTTTGAAAACTTCATAAATCTGTTCAAAATGTATATTTTCTGAAATTGCTATTTTTCTCGTACTGAATGTCACTGAAACTATTGGAAAATATGTCACTTTCGAATAGTTGATAATTTTCACAAAAAAAATTTCAGAATTTTTTTTTTGAAAAAATGTAGATTTTTTTTACATGAATCGATAGCCCATGAAAATGTAATTGAACGGTCTGAAGAACAGCACGACACACTATTTATGAAAAGGCCTTAGCTTACGTTTTTTGTCATTTTTTGGCTTTTTTTAGTTTTGAGGGCTCATATCAGTAATAAGAAAACATTTTTAATCCGTTGTTTCCAGCTCAAAAGGTGTGTGATGTGATTATCAACATACAGCCAAAAATTCACGGCAGCAGCACTACTTTGACGCGAGTTCCAGGAGCTTATGTTAAGGATTTTTGCACATTTTTGAAAACGTCATAAATCTGTTCAAAATGTATATTTTCTGAAACTACTATTTTTCTCGTAATCAGTGTCACAAAAACTATCGGAAAATTTGTCAATTTCAAATTTTTGATGATTTTCACCGAAAAAATTTTCAAAATTTTTTTTTGAAAAAATGCAGATTTGTTCACATGAATCGATAGCCCATGAAAATGTTATTAAACGGTCAAAAGGAAATTACGATACCATCATTATGAAAAGGCTTTAGCATAGGTTTTTTGTCATTTTTTGGCTTTTTTTAGTTTTGAGGGCTCATATCAGTAATAAGAAAACATTTTTAATCCGTTGTTTCCAGCTCAAAAAGTGTGTAATGTGATTATCAACGTACAGCCAAAAATTCACGGCAGCAGCACTACTTTGACGCGAGTTCCAGGAGCTTATGTTAAGGATTTTTGCACATTTTTGAAAACGTCATAAATCTGTTCAAAATGTATATTTTCTGAAACTACTATTTTTCTCGTAATCAGTGTCACAAAAACTATCGGAAAATTTGTCAATTTCAAATTTTTGATGATTTTCACCGAAAAAATTTTCAAAATTTTTTTTTGAAAAAATGCAGATTTGTTCACATGAATCGATAGCCCATGAAAATGTTATTGAACGGTCAAAAGGAAATTACGATACCATCATTATGAAAAGGCTTTAGCATAGGTTTTTTGTCATTTTTGAGCTTTTTTCAGTTTTGAGGGCTTATATCAGTGATAAGGAATCGTTTTCGATTCGGTTTTTTTTTCTCAAAAAGTGTGTAATGTGATTATCAACGTACAGCCAAAAATTCACGGCAGCAGCACTACTTTGACGCGAGTTCCAGGAGCTTATGTTAAGGATTTTTGCACATTTTTGAAAACGTCATAAATCTGTTCAAAATGTATATTTTCTGAAACTACTATTTTTCTCGTAATCAGTGTCACAAAAACTATCGGAAAATTTGTCAATTTCAAATTTTTGATGATTTTCACCGAAAAAATTTTCAAAATTTTTTTTTGAAAAAATGCAGATTTTTTCACATGAATCGATAGCCCATGAAAATGTTATTAAACGGTCAAAAGTTGATATCGATTCATATCGATTGAACATGTTTCTCAGAGCCTCAAAGTTGAAAAAAAAGTCACATTTTTCAAACTTTCATAAAATTTTGAAAAAAAAAATTATAGTTACTCCTATTATTTTTACGTTGATAAACGATATTTCCTCTATCTGAAAATGTATGAATTTTGAGATTTAAAAATAATTTTTTTTCCGAAGAAAAAAAATTCCTAAAAATTCAATTTTCGTCCGAAGTTTTTGAAACTCGGTTTCCTCTCATTATTTATGATTACCTATCAGTGAAAAAAAAGAAAACTCAAAACGATCAAGTCTGAGTAGAGTTATGAGGAAAACCTTCTACTTTAACTTTGACTTTTACTCGGGGTGGTCTGGCCGTGTTCGTGGTGAAGGCGGAGTGTTAGATCAGTTTTTTTTGTGCAAATCTACTGCCGACCATAGTGTGAGTTACTGGCAGAAAAGCTTCTGTAACTGATATCCTAGAAGTCTGTTAGAGAACTCGTCAAAGTCAAAAAAAACGACGACTTTTTGATTTTTTCAAATTTTCTCAAAAAAATCGACAGATACCTCTTTTTTGTTGTTTTTATTGGTAGTTTCTCATCATTTCCTATCAGAAAAGTGGTCACACTCTCCTGAAAGACCAAAACTGACGGAGATATGACAAAACTTTTTGAAAACATACCGATTTTGAGGCCGTGTAGCGACGCGCGGAATGAACGGAGTTCCGGTTTTTTTAAAAATTATACAGTGGCCCCAAAAGTTCTCCGGATTGCGAAAAAATCAGCCTTGTATCTCTCATTGGAAAAAAGTTGGAAGCGTTCAAACAGGTCTTTCTGTGCCAAGGTTTTTGTGCAGTACTGAAAAATTTTAGTACTGCGACCTCTTTTTTTTTTTGAAAAATCGTCATTCTAGCAAAATCGCACCCCTAAACAAGTCTCAGAACATGTACTTTCCTTACGGGAAGGGTCGAGAATGCCTGGGTATGGAGGTCGTCCCCCCAAATCAAGCCATTTTGGTCAACCCTAAGCCTAAATGCACCAGTGCCGGGGCCAGGGCCTAAATCTCGGCTTTTTCGTACGAAGCGCTAGTTTAATCAGCAGCTACCACCTCTTCTCCCATTGCACCATTAATATTCCTCTTATTTCTTTTCTTGTCCTGAAAAGAAAACCATGGACATGGACATGGATGTATGGATATTCTCGAACCTAACATCTACAACATTAGGAAAGAACAAGGAACAAGAGAACAGAAGGAAGAGGATAACTATTCACGAACCAAACTTCAGTACAGTAATTTCTCAGCCATCCAATATCCTGATTTATTTGATCGTCTTTCGCTTTTCGTAAGTTGTATCATTCGCTATCCAGCCTGGTTTCAATAAACGTCGACCGGCTTCTCCAACATCATTCAGTGGGTGCTATGTGCCATTGGGGATATATACAAGAGCTAGGTCACCGTCCACTCTCTACTTTTTTATATGAATCAGTGTATGTTTTTTTTAATGTGAATTAATCTCAAACCTAACTTCAAGAAAGAAAAAAAGACATGGTCGCCCTATGGAAGGTTGTGGTGAACCACTTATTCATCTCAACGATTTTGAAATGTTGTATATTAGTGGTATGTAATTATTCGCATGAGCAACATTGGAACCACTTAAACTGGTGACGGCAAATGTATAATATTCCACCGTAGCATGCTATAGCACCCTCTCGCGAGTACGAAAAAGCCGAGATTTAGGCCCTGGCCCGATTCGAGAGAATTACGTGGGTATGTTGCGCCGTTAGGCGCAACCACCGAGCCGAAGGCGCGGGATGATTTCCATTCGATAATTCGGTTTAGCCTCAGCATTTGGAGGATTTTCGTATGGTCCCCGGTTTCGACTTCGAGTAGAATTGCACGCATCCAATTGCGCCGAAGGCGCCCGGTGATTTCCATTCGATGATTCGGTTTAGGTCTGGGGGGTGTGGAGTGCGTTGTGGGGAGTTAAGCTTGGAGGGTGGAGGACGTTCTGGGAAGTTAGGATTGGCACGGGAGCCTAAATCACTCATTGTTATCTTTGCACCAAAGATAGGATGACGTAGGGTTTCCATTCCTTCATTGAAACGTAAGTTTCCAACTCGAAAAAAAAATGTACAAATAATAACATTTCATTTCGGAAGTATAAAAAGGAAAGAAATAAACAATAAAAAAGTAACGTTCAAAAAAAATTCGTTCTGATTGTGATATGAAAAATGCGATATGGTTGTGATATGACAACTTCTCTGTGGATGGAAGTGAACGCGGCAGGAGCGAACACTGTGGGTTTCAAGTCTTGGAGTCTGAAAAGTGTGTATTGGTTTTTGAAAGAAAACATCTTTTAACAATTACCTGATGTTGGCTATATTTGTATGATTTCTGAGCTATTTCTCCATTTTCACCGATCGTCTGGCCCGTTGCTCGAGCTTTTCGAAAAGTATGAGCCGACACGTCCGCAGATTGTTCGGTAATTGACGTTCGTAGTAATGGTCACTATCGTCGGCAATATTCCATCCGGCGTCTCCTCGCACCCACGACCGATAATGTCCATTTGATGTTGCAGCTGCAGTGTCGGGTGTCAGGTATTGCACGACACTTTTAGCGGCAAAGTTTGGACCTGTAATAGTTCGAGGCTCACAATGTTAACCATGCATTTGAAAAAAAACAACGTAAAGTAAACTAGTTATCATGACTCACCGTCCTGCACAATTCGCATAGCCCTGGCGTTGACACCAGTGACCTCCATCTTGTTGCTTCTCGGCACACCCTCTGAGAAGTCGTAGTGGTCTAGGGCAACCAGCAAGAAGTCGGGTGCTCGTGGCATGTGTAGTGTAGCTTCAGCAATTGTGCTTCCACACTGAGCACATACATCTTTCTGTTCGGCCGACACTATCAGCTTCTCCATACTTCCTCTCGCATTTCGCTCTCCTCCCACACGTAACTGAAATGTGAAATTGTAATTTTAGTTGTGAAACGTGACAATTAATAATATGTTGCAAAAAGTAGTTAAAAACCCACTAGAAGCTCAAAGGATTTCGAGTCGTCCGTTGACTCACAACCTGCCTGGCACTTCTTCTTGATGAGCAGCGAAGTTTGGAACGCATTTTGCATGGCGCCACCGGCCTTTTCGAGAAATCGGCTAACGGCTTCTTCGCAATCTTCTTGCCGATTTCCAGTGAATCCGAGCATCGCTCGCAGCGCACTCACATCTTTCGTCTCAGGTACTCGAAGAAGTTCAGCAATGACTGGTACATTTTTATTGCTGAACAACAGTGAGCGTAGCTTTTGTGAGGAAAGCAGCAAGTTAACCGCCGAGTTCATGAAACACTCGGTTCCACTTCGGTTTGGTAGGAGAAGTAGATTACTTTTGACCTGAAATGATTTTTTTTATGAAGAATACAAATTGAAAAAAATTTACTTACCGTTGGACTTGCTGATGTTGTCGTTATAGGTGCGGCTGGTAGATTCATTACCGTTGGTGGTGGAGGTTGGTGTCGTTGTCTTTTCGGAGACGATGATACACATATCATGTCATCGTCATTGGCACCACACATTGTCTGTGGAGGAGGTTGCGCTGTTATTCTTTTTGCAGGAGGCTCATCGTCATCTTCTTCATTGTTACGGGACAATGCTGCCATTCGACGTTTAAACAGTTGTTTTCTACGAGATATGGCCGTCGCTTCGCCTTCAAAGTCGTCGTCGGTATCTTCTACCTCAATCGTCGACACTTGTGACGCTGATGGCGACGGAAACGGTCGTCGTCGACAATGTGTGACCGGTACGATGGTGTTCGGCGTCGCAGTGTTGGTGGTGGTGTTGTTGCTGGTAGTAGCGATGATGGAACAAACAGAAGCAGCAGAGTTGCAAGGCGCAACATTAATTGCAGTCGTTGGTTTGTTCTTCGTCTGCGCCCGTGGTGTTTTCCGCTTCGTCGTTGTTGTCGTCGTCGTCGTTGGTGTTGGACGGCCGATGTTTTCGTTCTTCGACAAGACAAATGGTGGCTGGTCGAATGTGGCCAGGCCAATTGACTGACGAAGTGCGTTG
Source organism: Caenorhabditis parvicauda (assembly GCA_963978915.1). Taxonomy (NCBI): domain Eukaryota; kingdom Metazoa; phylum Nematoda; class Chromadorea; order Rhabditida; family Rhabditidae; genus Caenorhabditis; species Caenorhabditis parvicauda. The sequence goes on from OZ022252.1 coordinate 12,588,410, forward strand.
TACTTCTGAAAAAAGATATTACTCAAACTCAAGCATTAACGAAAACTTACCGTAAGTGATTTGCGATCACAAAACAACTTGTTCACATACAGATCAACCAAGTGGAGTCCTTCAAGACTTCTGATCCGTGAGATAGCCACGAATCCTTGGCCAGCGGCGAACAAGCGCCTTGTGCTGATCACTGCGTTTTTCAGTGTCAACCCTTGGCACTTGTGAGCCGTGGCCGCGAATGCCATGACAATCGGAAATTGAAGCCTGGACTGTGTTCTGTCCTCACCGCATGGAAAAGTTGACACGACCTAGAATAAAAAGTTGTGATTTTGATAGAGCGAGGAGAGTGAAATGTGCCAAATACTCACTTTTTCGATTACAACCTCTTCGGAAAGGTTGTCGAATTTGACAAGGAGTGCAAATGGAATTCCGTTCTCATCCTTTTCAATTTTCCTCAAAATGCCAGTTGCTCCGTTCACCAAACCAGAGCTTGCCCGTATGTTGCGTCTCAACATCACACGACCTCCTTCCGCAATTTGGAGACGGTAAGTGAGACCACCGGCAATCTGGGCTGACTCACCGTCTTCACTACCAGTACTTGCTTTTTTTGCCTATAACATGAGTACTATTACAACTGCTACTACAACTAGTTTAATCATACCTTTCTTGTTTGTGCAACGTTTCTGGAGCTATCCGTCGGTGGCTTTGTCAAGTCGTACTCAGATCGTTGGTATATTCTTTCGATCCGGGGTCTCTTGCGGCCTGGAGTCTTACGAATTCCATCTTCAGTGCTGCGGGTCTCCACGAATGAGTCCTCAGCCATCACGGTTACCACATTCATTGCTTTGCGAGCCATTACCGTTGCGTTGAAGAGATCGACTTCAGCATTCGTCGAGAATATTGCCATTGCTAAGGGGTCTTCTTCCTGAAATTTTTGAAAATGTAGAATTTGCGCATAGATGTGCGAATATTACCTGTAACTTGACAAAGTAATTGGCCACATATTCTGGGACAGCGGACTCATCGTCTTCGGCTTCTGATGTTGTCTTGTTGACTCGACCTAGCGTTTTTTTTCGCAAATTTCTGGGTGTTCTTGATACAATGAGTGCGTCATCGTCGTCGTGGTCGTTGTCGGGCTTCTTGATCATTCGGGACTTCAACAGTTCGATGTCATCGGCTGAGAGCTGCTGGACACGAATATGCGACATAACTGTCGCAAAATCCTGGTCCGACTGTCGCATGTTTTGTACTAGTTCAGCGTAGCTAAAAAAGTTAAACATGTTTGCGCGCGCAGCAGCGCCTGCGAAGACAGTTGACAACTCTCGTGTGGAGACGTCTTCAAAGACTCGAGACGCACGGACCGGAGGAAGCTGTAGAAGGTCGCCGAATACAATCAAGTTGCAGCCACCAAACAGAGCGTTCGTAGCTTTGATCTCCTAAAAATCAACCGTAACGTAATTATAATTTATCAAAAAAAAGAACAAAAAGTAACTCACTTGTAGTCTCAAATGGATCTTAACCAACATGACATTTGAAACCATAGAGATCTCGTCGACAATTATTAGCTTCACCCGAGCTAGAAGAATCCTCAGGGTTTTGAGCCCGTCCGCCGACAAGTCCTTCATGGGTTCACGTCTGCTGAGGCTTACCGAAATCTTGAAAAGAGCATGCAGCGTCACTCCTGTAAATTACATTTTAGTGTGATACTAATGCTCAGGCTTGTGTTCAACATACCGTTAATTTGCACGGCTGCAAGCCCCGTCGGTGCGGCCAACACGACTGATGGTTGGGTTGAGCGATTACTGACAGTAGCGTACTTAAGTGTGATCGCGTCTGCTAGAGAGTTGATCAGGTACGACTTGCCAGTACCCGCTGTACCACTCACAAAAAGTCGAGTTGGTTCTACCGGGGGCAAGCCAGCGTGCTCCGCCGCTTCCTGGTCAGAAATTGTCTTCATGACCGTTTCGAAGATTTTCTTCTGCTCTGCGTTCATGCCGGCAAGCGTCGTTTGGTGAGCTTCGGCGTCAACTTCGCGGTCAAACAGCTCAAGCTCGCCGTCTTCGGGATTATCCTCGATCTCAAGGGACCTTTTCAAGTCCCTCATACGCTGGCGATGAGCGAAGAGCTCTCTGTCCAGTTCAAGAATAGCTTCTTGATTCCGGCTAAAAATAACTGTTAGATTTAAAAATGACACTTTTCCAAAATTTGGCATATGACTGACATGATGGTCTGAATGTCCTGCCAGGCTTCTTGTTCTTCCTCCGTACCATTTTTCATGCTGTGGGCGTAGTCGGTCCACTTTTCCTCGAACGTGTCGAACATCTTGATCAGCTCACCATCGTCGCCGTACTTACCCAGCATTTTGTGTTCTTTCCTGCAAATTCCTATGTCGATCGGAGAAAATCTAGTAACGTTTACCTGTACACGATGAAGAGCATGGAAAGACGACGGAAGTAGTCTTCCCGTGTCTCTTCTTCGGACGTAAGGTTCGGCCAAAACAATCTGGGCACTTTCGGCTTGGCGAGTAGACGGTGAGATTTGTCTACACTGCCGGGGACACCATCGATTGGGTACTTTGTGGACGTATTCTTGTCCCGGTGATTGTAGAACGGCGACAGCTTGTTGTCCACGTGAAAGTGGTGACGGAATGGGTTCCCATATGCATGGTAGCCTTCACAGTCACCAGCCTCACCACGACTTCCTCTCCCTTCTCCTTGGGTAGGCTTGTCTGTCGTCATATACGCCGCTATATTATAGAGGCAGTATTCCTCCAGCTCCTGAGGAATAAAATTGAAGATTGTAATCGAAACGGCGTAATTTACCTTATGACGCCCGGGATAGAAGTGATCGTAGAGGTTTGGATGGTAGACAGAGTCACCTTCCTGCAGCTTTCCAATCTCGTTCTTTGACTTCAACCTTCTCTGCCTTTTGTCGGCTGTGTTGGTGTTGACAAACACGTGAGAAGAGTCAAATTCACACAACGAGTGGCCCATCAACAGGTCGATGACTTCCAGCATGCCCATTGCCCTCATACGGATCATGTCTTTCAACGCTACAAATCCTTCAGATGTGGTCATGGCATCCTGAAGTTATTTTTGGGTATCATAAAAACGAACTACTAGTCACAAAAAGGCTTACGTTCAGGTTTGCTTGCACGTTACTGCTGTTCTTGCTGCTCTCGCTCTTGGTCGAGTATCCACAGACGTACGAGATGGCACTGTTGAGGCCGGAGTCGAGATACTGCACATCTGTGTTACCCTTCCAAGCGAGAGTCAGCGCTGGACAGTAGTCGTTGACGTACTTCTCGTCCTCGGTCTGAATATCATAATGTCAGTTCTTTTTCTCTGTTTTCGATTCACTTACCCTACGTGCGAGATTATATCTCTTGGCTGAAGATCCAGGGATCCCGCTTAGCGTGCCGAAGTTGGGGTTGAGCGTCGCCAAAGGTTGCAGTGGTCGTGGAAAGTTGAAGCGACAGAATGTGATATTTCTGCCGCGAACTTTCGCACGACGCTGGCAGGTCTTCGAATGCTTCTGCCAGTGCATTTGGTGGCCTTTGACGATTCCATGCAGCTCTGGTTCCGTGTCTGGGTCGGGCATACGGGCCGTGACGTGATCCGTAATGAACTTCAGTACCTCATCGTCAGACGCTGAGGACTTGGGTGCATCCTTCACCCAGAACATGGCATGAACATGTTCTGTACCCCGTTGCTGGTACTCGATCCGAAAGAAGTGGTGGATCACATTTCCCAGGGGTCCGTCCGCCTTCCGAATTACATTCGTCAGGATACTTCGCAAGCGTTGGTGAAAGTGACGTACAAAGGGGAAGGGATCCTTTGCGATGAAATCGCGGATATTCTCCTTTGTGACGTTGTCACGACCGTAGAAGGCGTGGTAGGTCTCCAACACTTCGCACCAGTCACTTTCATTTGGGTTCAACGTAACGAACCACGTTGGAGCCCCAAACTGGGCGACGTGGGCGTTCAAATCTAGCTTTATTGAACCGAAGTACGCCGCATGCCCTCGTAGCTTCGAAGCAGTGTGGCTCAGTGCTGACTGTGCTTCAATACTGCCGCTATTCATCAGATGTTGGAATTCCCCTCGCGTCAGCTTCCCTCTAGCTAATTGGACGTTGATCCCGAGAGCAGACAACATATCTAAACCTTCCATAAGCCCGTTCGCACACGAAAGAAACGCAGGGTCGCAAGCAAATCGTCGGTCATGATATGCAAGCTGCCACTTGATGAGGTCTCTTTTGCTCAACTGAAACAGACGTGTTTCAGAACTTTTTACTACGCGAAATTACCGGTTTCTTTCTGCTTGCATCATATCCAAACTTTCCATCGGGGAAATACCAGGGAAATGCTCGAGTGTCAATGTTGGCTGCATCGAAACTTTGAGGTTCGTAAGGATTCTGGAAAAAAGGTCTTGATAAGGAAAATTCAAATTGTTACAAACGTTACCTTCAGAAGTTTGTACTGCTCAAAAGCCGTTTTCGCCATTCTCTTGTTTTCTCCTGCGACATCCATCAGTAACTGCTTCTCAAAGTCTTCTTTCAACAACAGAGTTGGTTCGTCTGGATTGTCTGTCACCAGATCCTTGAGATCGCCTCGGCCGTTTACAAACTTGACAGCATCATCACTGAACTGGAAGTTCTCGTTGATGGTGACCTGAATAAGAGGAGTTCAATATGTGATGGTGAAAAATATTCCACAGAAGAGTAACTAATTTTATCAGGGCTAAAAAAACTCACGTTTGCGTACTCTGGATGGTTGTCAATCAGGTATTTCAATGCCTGCAGAACACGAGGCAAACAGACAAATTTGGACTTCCCGGCTTGACGAGCGTCGACCAACAAAGTGAGGTTAGCGTCACTAGGCAGAGTTTCCGCAACATGGTTGACTGTACCCATAATGGGTACCGGCAAAAGAACCATAGGACCTTTAGCAGCGCGAATTGACGTAGTGCGGCCCCCAATATCCGTGAGATTCATCATGTTACGGACCGGACGTACCAACTGTATGAGCGACTGTTCGATCCAGTTGAGGTTGCGTAAAACCTCGGGAATCTGCAATACAGCTTTTTAAAAATTTTTGACCAAGTCAGACTAGTCCCACCTCGGCTACGTTGACGTTATTGGCGATGGAGTATCTCGGAAGATTGGGGTCGCTCCTATTTCTACTGCTGCTGACGTCCCTCATACACGCTTTGCAGTAGACGTGCAAGTTCAAGTTTGGGCGTATGAACGTTTCGACCTTAATTCATAAAATTTTTACAGAGTATTAAACTTTCTTTTACTAACCTTGTAACTTGTGCTCTTGATAGAATTGAGGCAGTACCGTCCACAGATACAGCACACGCTGGTTTCAAGTTTCTCGATTTCTTTCTTGAACGCTTTCAGCAAGTGACCGTATTTTGTCTTTGTTGCTGCTTCACAGTGAAGCGCTACGTTTTCGGCGTTTTTCTCATCTGCCAGCAATTTCTGGACCTCGAGACGGACTGATCTTGGCAGCTTCGATGGGATCTTCCTCCATGCGTCGTCGTCACATCTCTTCGCGTTTTTCGTGAGTTCAATGAGACTGAGCAATGCGACGATTGTGTAGAGACGACTGAGTATGGATCTTAATCCAGGATAGCAAGGACTTCTTTGTCGAACTGCCTCCAAGAGACCTGGACCTGAATAATTGAGATTGGTGATCAAAATTTAATTGTCAAAAATTTCATACCTCTGTTGTGGAGTTTGTTGATGATATTACCAGCAGTTTCGTATTTTTTTTCTTTTATCAACGTCACCAGCTTCTTCCCTCTTTCTTGAATGGTTTTGGCCACGTCAAATGTCAAATCTTCGCATTCTTCAGTGCACTGTCTTGCGTAAGTCACGAACGGCAAGATGTCTTTTCCGAGGGGTCCTGCGTCTTCGAGCAAGTCTTCATTCTAAAACGGTCTCAGTATAGGATGTATTTAGAGGTGGGGGATGCAACCTCGTGAATCAAGTATTCCACTTCTTCGGCTAAGCCCACTTGTTGTTCCGTCGTCATCCTGCTTGCCACGACTTCAATGTCTGTTGCCAATTGGTCAACGTCCACTTCGTCCTCGTTTTGTATGGGCGGGATGTTACCGGCGTATGAAGGAACTCCTTCAACTTCTGACGAAGTTGAATATAAGAATTGTTTGTAAAAAGTACCTGATTCACCGACGTCTACACTCAATAAATCTTGGTGTTGTAGTGGAGGCTCTTGCTGTTGGGTTGTAGTTGACCTTGAAATTTCGGTTTATTACTACAACCAGGTCAAAACTTACATTGGCTCGTTCTTGTCTTTTCGCAGATGCGAAAACTCGCTATAGAGCTGTGGATATAATGATGTCAGAGTCTGCCCACTCGCAGCATCTTTCCTGTTCAGCACGTGATACCTCACACGACCCAAGTTACGAACTAGCTGAAAGTTATTACTAACGTTGAATACTCGGATAAGAAGAGGTACTCACCTGTTCATTCAAAGTGATACCAGGTGGATGATGAACTGTTTTGAGCAGCATATCTTCCAATTGCTTGGCCTCCGCCAAAAGCGCAGTGACCGAAATGGCTCTGATACCCTTCAACTTTTTGAAGTCTTCGAATGCTGCAAGAGCAACTGGCTGAAAACTGTTTATTAGTCATCGAAGATTCAGAGAACTGACCCCAGCATCATCCAGTTGTTCGTAGTTCTGTAAGTTCCCGACTCGCGCTTGAACGAATTTGAGCTCGGCGAGCATTGAAGCAAAGTCGCTCCGCTTTTGGAAAGTTGCAAGAATTCTTAAAGCACTTCTGAAAAAAACATGTGTACTATCAAAACGGAAAAAAATAAGGAAACAGAAGATTGACATTTTTCAAGAATATTTGTTTACTAACCTCTTACGTACACTTCCATTACGGTAGTAGTCAAGAAGAATGGAAATGTTACTGTCACAGTATCCTCTGAATCGTTTTAGACGATCACCAACCGAAAAAATTTTTCGAATCTCCATGAGGAATCCGAGAATTCTAATGCAGCAGTTCGTCCTGAAAAATGGAATTTTTTGCTATATAAAAGAAGCACTCACGATTGAGACAGCTTCTTCCGTATTCGAGACTTCTTCGATAGAGCCATGAATTGGTGATTGATAACTTTGATTTTCAGTATCTGACAAGTATGATTTACGATGAACAAATGGAAAGAACTCAGCAGACAAAAATATTTCTCTTCCTCCTGTTTCTCTTTCTAAACTTTTTCCTAGTCCCGGGGGCTCCGCCCCCTGGGAGACTCAGCGCACAAAGATATTTCTCTTTTTAACATTTTCCTACTCCCGGGGGCTCCGCCCCCTGGGAGACTCAGCGCACAAAGATATTTCTCTTTCTAAACTTTCTTCTACTCCCGGGGGCTTTGCCCCCTGGGAGACTCAACGCACGAAAATATTTCTCTTTCTATGCTTTTTCCTACTCCCGGGGGCTCCGCCCCCTGGGAGACTCAGCGCACAAAGATATTTCTCTTTCTAAACTTTCTTCTACTCCCGGGGGCTTCGCCCCCTGGGATACTCAACGCACGAAAATATTTCTCTTTCTATGCTTTTTCCTACTCCCGGGGGCTCCGCCCCCTGGGAGACTCAGCGCACAAAGATATTTCTCTTTCTAAACTTTCTTCTACTCCCGGGGGCTTCGCCCCCTGGGAGACTCAACGCACGAAGATATTTCTCTTTCTAACATTTTCCTACTCCCGGGGGCTCCGCCCCCTGGGAGACTCAGCGCACAAAGATATTTCTCTTTCTAAACTTTCTTCTACTCCCGGGGGCTTCGCCCCCTGGGAGACTCAGCGCACAAAGATATTTCTCTTTCTAACATTTTCCTACTCCCGGGGGCTCCGCCCCCTGGGAGACTCAGCGCACAAAGATATTTCTCTTTCTAAACTTTCTTCTACTCCCGGGGGCTTCGCCCCCTGGGAGACTCAACGCACGAAAATATTTCTCTTTCTATGCTTTTTCCTACTCCCGGGGGCTCCGCCCCCTGGGAGACTCAGCGCACAAAGATATTTCTCTTTCTAAACTTTCTTCTACTCCCGGGGGCTTCGCCCCCTGGGAGACTCAACGCACGAAAATATTTCTCTTTCTATGCTTTTTCCTACTCCAGGGGGCTCCGCCCCCTGGGAGACTCAGCGCACAAAGATATTTCTCTTTCTAAACTTTCTTCTACTCCCGGGGGCTTCGCCCCCTGGGAGACTCAACGCACGAAAATATTTCTCTTTCTATGCTTTTTCCTACTCCAGGGGGCTCCGCCCCCTGGGAGACTCAGCGCACAGAGATATTTCTCTTTCTAAACTTTCTTCTACTCCCGGGGGCTTCGCCCCCTGGGAGACTCAACGCACGAAAATATTTCTCTTTCTATGCTTTTTCCTACTCCCGGGGGCTCCGCCCCCTGGGAGATTCAGCGCACAGAGATATTTCTCTTTCTAACATTTTCCTACTCCCGGGGGCTCCGCCCCCTGGGAGACTCAGGGCACAAAGATATTTCTCTTTCTAAACTTTCTTCTACTCCCGGGGGCTCCGCCCCCTGGGAGACTCAGCGCACAAAGATATTTCTCTTTCTAAACTTTCTTCTACTCCCGCGGGCTTCGCCCCCTGGAAGACTTAACGCACGAAAATATTTCTCTTTCTAAACTTTTTCCTAGTCCCGGGGGCTCCGCCCCCTGGGAGACTCAGCGCACAAAGATATTTCTCTTTTTAACATTTTCCTACTCCCGGGGGCTCCGCCCCCTGGGAGACTCAGCGCACAAAGATATTTCTCTTTCTAAACTTTCTTCTACTCCCGGGGGCTTTGCCCCCTGGGAGACTCAACGCACGAAAATATTTCTCTTTCTATGCTTTTTCCTACTCCCGGGGGCTCCGCCCCCTGGGAGACTCAGCGCACAAAGATATTTCTCTTTCTAAACTTTCTTCTACTCCCGGGGGCTTCGCCCCCTGGGATACTCAACGCACGAAAATATTTCTCTTTCTATGCTTTTTCCTACTCCCGGGGGCTCCGCCCCCTGGGAGACTCAGCGCACAAAGATATTTCTCTTTCTAAACTTTCTTCTACTCCCGGGGGCTTCGCCCCCTGGGAGACTCAACGCACGAAGATATTTCTCTTTCTAACATTTTCCTACTCCCGGGGGCTCCGCCCCCTGGGAGACTCAGCGCACAAAGATATTTCTCTTTCTAAACTTTCTTCTACTCCCGGGGGCTTCGCCCCCTGGGAGACTCAGCGCACAAAGATATTTCTCTTTCTAACATTTTCCTACTCCCGGGGGCTCCGCCCCCTGGGAGACTCAGCGCACAAAGATATTTCTCTTTCTAAACTTTCTTCTACTCCCGGGGGCTTCGCCCCCTGGGAGACTCAACGCACGAAAATATTTCTCTTTCTATGCTTTTTCCTACTCCCGGGGGCTCCGCCCCCTGGGAGACTCAGCGCACAAAGATATTTCTCTTTCTAAACTTTCTTCTACTCCCGGGGGCTTCGCCCCCTGGGAGACTCAACGCACGAAAATATTTCTCTTTCTATGCTTTTTCCTACTCCAGGGGGCTCCGCCCACTGGGAGACTCAGCGCACAAAGATATTTCTCTTTCTAAACTTTCTTCTACTCCCGGGGGCTTCGCCCCCTGGGAGACTCAACGCACGAAAATATTTCTCTTTCTATGCTTTTTCCTACTCCCGGGGGCTCCGCCCCCTGGGAGACTCAGCGCACAGAGATATTTCTCTTTCTAAACTTTCTTCTACTCCCGGGGGCTTCGCCCCCTGGGAGACTCAACGCACGAAAATATTTCTCTTTCTATGCTTTTTCCTACTCCCGGGGGCTCCGCCCCCTGGGAGACTCAGCGCACAAAGATATTTCTCTTTCTATGCTTTTTCCTACTCCCGGGGGCTCCGCCCCCTGGGAGACTCAGCGCACAAAGATATTTCTCTTTCTATGCTTTTTCCTACTCCCGGGGGCTCCGCCCCCTGGGAGACTCAGCGCACAAAAATATTTCTCATTCTAAATTTTTTTCTACTTCCGGGGGCTCCGCCCCCTGGGAAACTCAGCGCACAAAAATATTTCTTTTTCTAAACTTTTTCCTACTCCCGGGGGCTCCGCCCCCTGGGAGACTGAGCGCACGGAAATAATTTTCCTTCTAAACATTTGTTTACTCCCAAAGGCTTTGGTTATATTTGTTGGGTTAAGACAAAAAAGCAAAAAAAAAATAGACCAAACGGGAACTGTTCCATGGCTAACTAAATTCGTAATAGACCTCTCTACCACTGAGCTTTGGAAACACGTCTTAAGTGTTGAACACTGACTACACAACAAGTGAGTATTACGCCTATCTGCATTAATTATGTCATAACTACGGTATCGTAACAGGTGGAATTTGGAATAAGTTCAATCCGTTTGAAAAAAATTACATATTTATTCATATAAATAAGATAACTTACGAAAATTGTTTGTTACACGTGCGTTTAATAATAGTGATAACAACTACGGTCAAACGATGAAAGACTGTTAATGATGACATGATTGAACCCGATAATACTACATTAGATGAAGATGAGGAAGGAAGAATACAAGAAGAGGGACAATAAAAGGCAAGAATAAAAAGGGGATAGGGTGATGACATTTAGTGGCGCGCTAAAAGTGTTTCCCAAGTTCCTAAAGTTTTGCTCTGGGACAGGGGGTCAAATCTTGTTCATTGGTTTTGATACATACCTTTAGTGCGTTTTCGAACAATGTTTGAGTTTATTTTTCATCCATGACATCGAGATAGAGCAAAAAAATTGAGGGGGAGGAGGGGAATTGTGCGCTGGGTTACTGTAGCCTGGTACAATTACACTATGAAGCTGACTGATGTTCACACCTTTCCATGAGATATTCAAATCTTGCCGTCGGTATACTAAAAAGAGTCCTGATCAGTTTCAGACTTGCGTCAACCTGATGGACTTATGTGAATCTTGCAAGATGATAATAACCACTTGGACCAACCTGAAAGATTGAAAAATTACTAAAAACACAAAAAGCAAATTATAAATTTTGATTCATTGTTGATTGAACCTGAAATTTTACAGTCTGTTACAGCCTCCAAATATCTACAATTCAGAAAAAAAGATCGAAATCGGTCACGTTTCGGATTTGTTATCTTCCATGAGGCGACAAAAAGAAGTGATGGGGAGGAGAGGGAAGGGCGCGCCGGGCTACTGTAGTGACTGGCGAAAATTTTTGCGCTCATTTCAGTGTTTTTATCTTATACCAGTGTAAGTTGAGCGTTTTCAATCCGGGTTTTTTGACGATGTGATTGAAAAAAACAAATGAATACTCTAAAAATAACGGCGGTCAACCCTTTTCGAATTGCCCTACGTTAGATTTGGTTTTTTTTTAGATTTGGACGTTTTTTTACGTTACGGACTTTTTAATGCTTAAGTCAAGGACAAAAAAGCGTTTTTGTTACAGTTTTTTGCTCAGAAGGTACATAATGTGATCATTTATGTATAGCAAGAGAGTGACGGCAGCAGCACTATTTTGACGCGAGATCCAGGAGCTTAGGTTAAGGATTTCTGCACGTTTTTGAAAACTTCATAAATCTGTTCAAAAATGTATATTTTCTAAAACTGCTATTTTTCTCGTACGGAGTGTCACTAAAACTATTGGAAAATATGTCATTTTTGAATAGTTGATGATTTTCACAAAAAAATGTAGATTTTTTTAAAACATGAATCGATAGCCCATGAAAATGTTATTGAACGGTCAAACGGACATCACGAAACGATAATTATGAAAAGGCTTTAGCATAGGTTTTTTGTCATTTTTGAGCTTTTTTTTTTAGTTTTGAGGGCTCATATCAGTAATAAGGAAACATTTTTAATCCGTTGTTCTCAGCTCAAAAGGTGTGTAATGTGATGATTAACGTACAGCCAGAAATTCACGGCAGCAGCACTACTTTGACGCGAGTTCCAGGAGCTTATGTTAAGGATTTTTGCACATTTTTGAAAACTTCATAAATCTGTTCAAAATGTATATTTTCTGAAATTGCTATTTTTCTCGTACTGAATGTCACTGAAACTATTGGAAAATATGTCACTTTCGAATAGTTGATAATTTTCACAAAAAAATTTCAAAATTTTTTTTTGAAAAAATGTAGATTTTTTTTTACATGAATCGATAGCCCATGAAAATGTAATTGAACGGTCTGAAAAACAGCACGACACACTCTTTATGAAAAGGCCTTAGCTTACGTTTTTTGTCATTTTTTGGCTTTTTTTAGTTTTGAGGGCTCATATTAGTAATAAGAAAACATTTTTAATCCGTTGTTTCCAGCTCAAAAGGTGTGTAATGTGATTATCAACGTACAGCCAAAAATTCACGGCAGCAGCACTACTTTGACGCGAGTTCCAGGAGCTTATGTTAAGGATTTTTGCACATTTTTGAAAACGTCATAAATCTGTTCAAAATGTATATTTTCTGAAACTACTATTTTTCTCGTAATCAGTGTCACAAAAACTATCGGAAAATTTGTCAATTTCAAATTTTTGATGATTTTCACCGAAAAAATTTTCAAAATTTTTTTTTGAAAAAATGCAGATTTTTTCACATGAATCGATAGCCCATGAAAATGTTATTAAACGGTCAAAAGGAAATTACGATACCATCATTATGAAAAGGCTTTAGCATAGGTTTTTTGTCATTTTTGAGCTTTTTTCAGTTTTGAGGGCTTATATCAGTGAAAAGGAAACGTTTTCGATTTGGTTTTTTTTCTCAAAAAGTGTGTAATGTGATTATCAACGTACAGCCAAAAATTCACGGCAGCAGCACTACTTTGACGCGAGTTCCAGGAGCTTATGTTAAGGATTTTTGCACATTTTTGAAAACGTCATAAATCTGTTCAAAAATGTATATTTTCTGAAACTACTATTTTTCTCGTAATCAGTGTCACAAAAACTATCGGAAAATTTGTCAATTTCAAATTTTTGATGATTTTCACCGAAAAAATTTTCAAAATTTTTTTTGAAAAAATGCAGATTTTTTTCACATGAATCGATAGCCCATGAAAATGTTATTAAACGGTCAAAAGTTGATATCGATTCATATCGATTGAACATGTTTCTCAGAGCCTCAAAGTTGAAAAAAAAGTCACATTTTTCAAACTTTCATAAAATTTTGAAAAAAAAATTATAGTTACTCCTATTATTTTTACGTTGATAAACGATATTTCCTCTATCTGAAAATGTATGAATTTTGAGATTTAAAAATAATTTTTTTTCCGAAGAAAAAAAATTCCTAAAAATTCAACTTTCGTCCGAAGTATTTGAAACTCGGTTTCCTCTCATTATTTATGATTACCTATCAGAGAAAAAAAAAGAAAACTCAAAACGATCAAGTCTGAGTAGAGTTATGAGAAAAACCTTCTACTTTAACTTTGACTTTTACTCGGGGTGGTCTGGCCGTGTTCGTGGTGAGGGCGGAGTGTTAGATCAGTTTTTTTTGTGCAAATCTACTGCCGACCATAGTGTGAGTTACTGGCAGAAAAGCTTCTGTAACTGATATCCTAGAAGTCTGTTAGAGAACTCGTCAAAGTCAAAAAAAACGACGACTTTTTGATTTTTTCAAATTTTCTCAAAAAAATCGACAGATACCTCATTTTTGTTGTTTTTATTGGTAGTTTCTCATCATTTCCTATCAGAAAAGTGGTCACACTCTCCTGAAAGACCAAAACTGACGGAGATATGACAAAACTTTTTGAAAACATACCGATTTTGAGGCCGCGTAGCGACGCGCGGAATGAACGGAGTTCCGGTTTTTTAAAAAATTATACAGTGGCCCCAAAAGTTCTCCGGATTGCGAGAAAATCAGCCTTGTATCTTTCATGGGAAAAAAGTTGGAAGCGTTCAAACAGGTCTTTCTGTGCCAAGGTTTCTGTGCAGTACTGAAAAATTTTAGTACTGCGACCTCTTTTTTTTTTTGAAAAATCGTCATTCTAGCAAAATCGCACCCCTAAACAAGTCTCAGAACATGTACTTTCCTTACGGGAAGGGTCGAGAATGCCTGGGTATGGAGGTCGTCCCCCCAAATCAAGCCATTTTGGTCAACCCTAAGCCTAAGCCGTCGGTATACTAAAAAGAGTCCTGATCAGTTTCAGACTTGCGTCAACCTGATGGACTTATGTGAATCTTGCAAGATGATAATAACCACTTGGACCAACCTGAAAGATTGAAAAATTACTAAAAACACAAAAAGCAAATTATAAATTTTGATTCATTGTTGATTGAACCTGAAATTTTACAGTCTGTTACAGCCTCCAAATATCTACAATTCAGAAAAAAAGATCGAAATCGGTCACGTTTCGGATTTGTTATCTTCCATGAGGCGACAAAAAGAAGTGATGGGGAGGAGAGGGAAGGGCGCGCCGGGCTACTGTAGTGACTGGCGAAAATTTTTGCGCTCATTTCAGTGTTTTTATCTTATACCAGTGTAAGTTGAGCGTTTTCAATCCGGGTTTTTTGACGATGTGATTGAAAAAAACAAATGAATACTCTAAAAATAACGGCGGTCAACCCTTTTCGAATTGCCCTACGTTAGATTTGGTTTTTTTTTAGATTTGGACGTTTTTTTACGTTACGGACTTTTTAATGCTTAAGTCAAGGACAAAAAAGCGTTTTTGTTACAGTTTTTTGCTCAGAAGGTACATAATGTGATCATTTATGTATAGCAAGAGAGTGACGGCAGCAGCACTATTTTGACGCGAGATCCAGGAGCTTAGGTTAAGGATTTCTGCACGTTTTTGAAAACTTCATAAATCTGTTCAAAAATGTATATTTTCTAAAACTGCTATTTTTCTCGTACGGAGTGTCACTAAAACTATTGGAAAATATGTCATTTTTGAATAGTTGATGATTTTCACAAAAAAATGTAGATTTTTTTAAAACATGAATCGATAGCCCATGAAAATGTTATTGAACGGTCAAACGGACATCACGAAACGATAATTATGAAAAGGCTTTAGCATAGGTTTTTTGTCATTTTTGAGCTTTTTTTTTTAGTTTTGAGGGCTCATATCAGTAATAAGGAAACATTTTTAATCCGTTGTTCTCAGCTCAAAAGGTGTGTAATGTGATGATTAACGTACAGCCAGAAATTCACGGCAGCAGCACTACTTTGACGCGAGTTCCAGGAGCTTATGTTAAGGATTTTTGCACATTTTTGAAAACTTCATAAATCTGTTCAAAATGTATATTTTCTGAAATTGCTATTTTTCTCGTACTGAATGTCACTGAAACTATTGGAAAATATGTCACTTTCGAATAGTTGATAATTTTCACAAAAAAATTTCAAAATTTTTTTTTGAAAAAATGTAGATTTTTTTTTACATGAATCGATAGCCCATGAAAATGTAATTGAACGGTCTGAAAAACAGCACGACACACTCTTTATGAAAAGGCCTTAGCTTACGTTTTTTGTCATTTTTTGAGCTTTTTTTAGTTTTGAGGGCTCATATCAGTAATAAGAAAACATTTTTAATCCGTTGTTTCCAGCTCAAAAGGTGTGTAATGTGATTATCAACGTACAGCCAAAAATTCACGGCAGCAGCACTACTTTGACGCGAGTTCCAGGAGCTTATGTTAAGGATTTTTGCACATTTTTGAAAACGTCATAAATCTGTTCAAAATGTATATTTTCTGAAACTACTATTTTTCTCGTAATCAGTGTCACAAAAACTATCGGAAAATTTGTCAATTTCAAATTTTTGATAATTTTCACCGAAAAAATTTTCAAAATTTTTTTTTGAAAAAATGCAGATTTTTTCACATGAATCGATAGCCCATGAAAATGTTATTAAACGGTCAAAAGGAAATTACGATACCATCATTATGAAAAGGCTTTAGCATAGGTTTTTTGTCATTTTTGAGCTTTTTTCAGTTTTGAGGGCTTATATCAGTGAAAAGGAAACGTTTTCGATTTGGTTTTTTTTCTCAAAAAGTGTGTAATGTGATTATCAACGTACAGCCAAAAATTCACGGCAGCAGCACTACTTTGACGCGAGTTCCAGGAGCTTATGTTAAGGATTTTTGCACATTTTTGAAAACGTCATAAATCTGTTCAAAAATGTATATTTTCTGAAACTACTATTTTTCTCGTAATCAGTGTCACAAAAACTATCGGAAAATTTGTCAATTTCAAATTTTTGATGATTTTCACCGAAAAAATTTTCAAAATTTTTTTTGAAAAAATGCAGATTTTTTTCACATGAATCGATAGCCCATGAAAATGTTATTAAACGGTCAAAAGTTGATATCGATTCATATCGATTGAACATGTTTCTCAGAGCCTCAAAGTTGAAAAAAAAGTCACATTTTTCAAACTTTCATAAAATTTTGAAAAAAAAATTATAGTTACTCCTATTATTTTTACGTTGATAAACGATATTTCCTCTATCTGAAAATGTATGAATTTTGAGATTTAAAAATAATTTTTTTTCCGAAGAAAAAAAATTCCTAAAAATTCAACTTTCGTCCGAAGTATTTGAAACTCGGTTTCCTCTCATTATTTATGATTACCTATCAGAGAAAAAAAAAGAAAACTCAAAACGATCAAGTCTGAGTAGAGTTATGAGAAAAACCTTCTACTTTAACTTTGACTTTTACTCGGGGTGGTCTGGCCGTGTTCGTGGTGAGGGCGGAGTGTTAGATCAGTTTTTTTTGTGCAAATCTACTGCCGACCATAGTGTGAGTTACTGGCAGAAAAGCTTCTGTAACTGATATCCTAGAAGTCTGTTAGAGAACTCGTCAAAGTCAAAAAAAACGACGACTTTTTGATTTTTTCAAATTTTCTCAAAAAAATCGACAGATACCTCATTTTTGTTGTTTTTATTGGTAGTTTCTCATCATTTCCTATCAGAAAAGTGGTCACACTCTCCTGAAAGACCAAAACTGACGGAGATATGACAAAACTTTTTGAAAACATACCGATTTTGAGGCCGCGTAGCGACGCGCGGAATGAACGGAGTTCCGGTTTTTTAAAAAATTATACAGTGGCCCCAAAAGTTCTCCGGATTGCGAGAAAATCAGCCTTGTATCTTTCATGGGAAAAAAGTTGGAAGCGTTCAAACAGGTCTTTCTGTGCCAAGGTTTCTGTGCAGTACTGAAAAATTTTAGTACTGCGACCTCTTTTTTTTTTTGAAAAATCGTCATTCTAGCAAAATCGCACCCCTAAACAAGTCTCAGAACATGTACTTTCCTTACGGGAAGGGTCGAGAATGCCTGGGTATGGAGGTCGTCCCCCCAAATCAAGCCATTTTGGTCAACCCTAAGCCTAAATGCACCAGTGCCCTAAGCCTGAATCTTAAGATGATAATAACCACTTGGACCAACCTGAAAGATTGAAAAATTTTAAAAACACATCAAGCTCATTATAAATTTTGATTCATTGTAGATTGAACCTGAAATTTTACAGTCTGTTACAGCCTTCCAAACATCTACAATTCAGAAAAAAAGATCAAATCGGTCAAGTTTCGGATTTGTTATCTTCCATGAACAAAAAGTAGTGAACGAGAAAGCGCGCCGAGGACTATTTTAGTGACTGGCGAAAATTGGGCGCTCATTTCAGTGTTTTTCTTATAAAGTGAATTTTTTCATCCATTTTTTGACGATGTGATTGAAAAAAACAAATGAATATTAAAAATTACGGCATCAACCCTTTTCGATTGCCCTACGTCCAGATTTGGTTTTTTTTTGCCGATTTGGACGTTTTTTTCGTTACGGACTTTTTGATGCTTAAGTCAAGGACAAAAATGCGTTTTTGTTACAGTTTTTTGCTCAGAAGGTACAAATGTGATCATTTATGTACCTAGCAATGATTAGTGACGGCATGAGCACTATTTTGACGCGAGATCAGGAGCTTAGGAAAGGATTTCTGCACGTTTTTGAAAACTTCATAAATCTGTTCAAAAATGTATATTTTCAAAACTGCTATTTTTTATCGTACGGAGTGTCACTAAAACTATTGGAAAAATGTCATTTTTGAATAGTTGATGCTTTTCACAAAAAAATGTAGATTTCAAAAACATGAATCGAAGCCCATGAAAATGTTATTGAACGGTAAAACATCACGAAACGATAATTATGAAAAGGCTTTAGCATAGAGTTTTTTAGATTTTTGAAGCTTTTTTTTTTAATTATTGAGGGCTCATATCAGTAAATAAGGAAAATTTCAATCCGTTGTTCCCTCAGCTCAAAAGGTGTGTAAATGAAAAACCAGAAATTCACGGCAGCAGCCTACTTTGACGCGAGTCCAGGAGCTTATGTTAAGGATTTTTGCACATTTTTGAAAACTTCATAAATCTGTTCAAAATGTATATTTTCTGAAATTGCTATTTTTCTCGTACTGAATGTCACTGAAACTATTGGAAAATATGTCACTTTCGAATAGTTGATAATTTTCACAAAAAAATTTCAAAATTTTTTTTTGAAAAAATGTAGATTTTTTTACATGAATCGATAGCCCATGAAAATGTAATTGAACGGTCTGAAAAACAGCACGACACACTCTTTATGAAAAGGCCTTAGCTTACGTTTTTTGTCATTTTTTGACTTTTTTTAGTTTTGAGGGCTCATATCAGTAATAAGAAAACATTTTTAATCCGTTGTTTCCAGCTCAAAAGGTGTGTAATGTGATTATCAACGTACAGCCAAAAATTCACGGCAGCAGCACTACTTTGACGCGAGTTCCAGGAGCTTATGTTAAGGATTTTTGCACATTTTTGAAAACGTCATAAATCTGTTCAAAATGTATATTTTCTGAAACTACTATTTTTCTCGTAATCAGTGTCACAAAAACTATCGGAAAATTTGTCAATTTCAAATTTTTGATGATTTTCACCGAAAAAATTTTCAAAATTTTTTTTTGAAAAAATGCAGATTTTTTCACATGAATCGATAGCCCATGAAAATGTTATTAAACGGTCAAAAGGAAATTACGATACCATCATTATGAAAAGGCTTTAGCATAGGTTTTTTGTCATTTTTGAGCTTTTTTCAGTTTTGAGGGCTTATATCAGTGATAAGGAAACGTTTTCGATTCGGTTTTTTTTCTCAAAAAGTGTGTAATGTGATTATCAACGTACAGCCAAAAATTCACGGCAGCAGCACTACTTTGACGCGAGTTCCAGGAGCTTATGTTAAGGATTTTTGCACATTTTTGAAAACGTCATAAATCTGTTCAAAATGTATATTTTCTGAAACTACTATTTTTCTCGTAATCAGTGTCACAAAAACTATCGGAAAATTTGTCAATTTCAAATTTTTGATGATTTTCACCGAAAAAATTTTCAAAATTTTTTTTTGAAAAAATGCAGATTTTTTCACATGAATCGATAGCCCATGAAAATGTTATTAAACGGTCAAAAGTTGATATCGATTCATATCGATTGAACATGTTTCTCAGAGCCTCAAAGTTGAAAAAAAAGTCACATTTTTCAAACTTTCATAAAATTTTGAAAAAAAAATTATACTTACTCCTATTATTTTTACGTTGATAAACGATATTTCCTCTATCTGAAAATGTATGAATTTTGAGATTTAAAAATAATTTTTTTTCCGAAGAAAAAAAATTCCTAAAAATTCAATTTTCGTCCGAAGTTTTTGAAACTCGGTTTCCTCTCATTATTTATGATTACCTATCAGAGAAAAAAAAGAAAACTCAAAACGATCAAGTCTGAGTAGAGTTATGAGGAAAACCTTCTACTTTAACTTTGACTTTTACTCGGGGTGGTCTGGCCGTGTTCGTGGTGAAGGCGGAGTGTTAGATCAGTTTTTTTTGTGCAAATCTACTGCCGACCATAGTGTGAGTTACTGGCAGAAAAGCTTCTGTAACTGATATCCTAGAAGTCTGTTAGAGAACTCGTCAAAGTCAAAAAAAACGACGACTTTTTGATTTTTTCAAATTTTCTCAAAAAAATCGACAGATACCTCTTTTTTGTTGTTTTTATTGGTAGTTTCTCATCATTTCCTATCAGAAAAGTGGTCACACTCTCCTGAAAGACCAAAACTGACGGAGATATGACAAAACTTTTTGAAAACATACCGATTTTGAGGCCGCGTAGCGACGCGCGGAATGAACGGAGTTCCGGTTTTTTAAAAAATTATACAGTGGCCCCAAAAGTTCTCCGGATTGCGAGAAAATCAGCCTTGTATCTTTCATTGGAAAAAAGTTGGAAGCGTTCAAACAGGTCTTTCTGTGCCAAGGTTTTTGTGCAGTACTGAAAAATTTTAGTACTGCGACCTCTTTTTTTTTTTGAAAAATCGTCATTCTAGCAAAATCGCACCCCTAAACAAGTCTCAGAACATGTACTTTCCTTACGGGAAGGGTCGAGAATGCCTGGGTATGGAGGTCGTCCCCCCAAATCAAGCCATTTTGGTCAACCCTAAGCCTAAATGCACCAGTGCCGGCTGCGCCGGCACTGGTGCCAAGCCTAAGCCCTAAAAGCATCCTATCTTTGGCGCAAAGATAAACAATGAGTGATTTAGGCTACCGTGCCAATCTTAACTTCCTACAAAGCACCTCACTCCCTGACCCAGACTAACTTCCTACAAAGCACCCCACACCCTGACCGAGACTAACTTCCCACAAAGCACCCCACACCCTGACCGAGACTAACTTCCCACAAAGCACCCCACACCCTGACCGAGACTAACTTCCCACAAAGCACCCCACACCCTGACCGAGACTAACTTCTCAAATGAACACTTAAAACGAATGATCGAATGGAAATCTTTCCGCGCCTTCGGCGCGGCGCTAACGCTCCAGGGCCTAAATCTCGGCTATTTGGTACTCGCGAGAAAGGGCTTACCGTAATTTTATTCTTATTCGTTTCATCCACGTGGCGTTTGTTTGAACTGCGGTGTTTTTTATTTTTATAACTATTCATTCGCAGATAATTATTTATTCGCTCTTCTGCAACATTAAGTACCTTGTCGGAAAATGTCACTATTATTACATACCTGTGAAACGTATCCATCTATTGTTTGATAATTGACTTGCTTGTATTACAAGAGTGGATGATTATTTATTTTTTGCAGTGTTCACACAAGAAACAATTGCTGTGAAAATGTCACTAAAACTACTTACCGGTAAAACGTATCCATCTATTTTTGGTAATTGACTTGCTTGTATTATAAGAATCGATGGTTTTTTATCAGCTATATCCAAAGTAATACCTGGTCTGAAGATGTCACTGATATTACATACCGGTGAAACGTATCAAACCATTGGATTGACTTGATTAGGCGTGGTTTGAAGTTAGGCCTGACAGATCAGATACATGATTGCTGTGGATGTAAGTTGCGCTTCGTACCAAATAGCCAATATTGAGGGGTCTGGAGCTTTGAAGTTAGGCCTGACAGATCAAATACATTTTTTTTGTGGATGTAAGTTGCGCTTCGTACCAAATAGCCGAGATTTAGGCCCTGGAGCGTTAGCGCCGCGCCGAAGGCGCGGAAAGATTTCCATTCGATCATTCGTTTTAAGTGTTCATTTGAGAAGTTAGTCTCGGTCAGGGTGTGGGGTGCTTTGTGGGAAGTTAGTCTTGGTCAGGGAGTGGGGTGCTTTGTGGGAAGTTAAGATTGGCACGATAGCCTAAATCACTCATTGTTTATCTTTGCGCCAAAGATAGGATGACGTAGGGTTTCCATACCTTCATTGAAACGTCAGTTTCTGAGTTTCATAAAATTAATCATGGTTGTTGGCACAACAATGAAATGGATTTATTCGAACGTCAGCTTTTAAATGTGAATAATTCAAAATTGCAACTCTGAAAAAAAAGCAAAACAAAATTCCTTCGCAGAGAATCGAACCTGACATCGCTGGTTCTATAACCGACATCTCTACCACTGACCTATCGACGCTCGATGATCGGTTGGCGCTCGGAGATGTTATAATAGTCGAGTTGAAATGTACACCTCATCACGTACACTAAACTACTTGTACACTTCATCGTTCTTCCGACATGTCCGTAGCCCTGATCAGTGGTAAGGGCATGTGGTGACTCGGGTTTTTTTGCACCATCCATGTTTTTTTGTGAATACAAAGTGATGGCCAAGAAGTGGGAGCAGTTGTGACAGTTTGACGCGAGTTCCAGGAGCCTATCACAGGTTTTTTGGGCCTTTTTTGCTCTAAGCCTCACAACTTTGTTCAAATTCAATATTTTTGGATACGGTAAATTTTGTCGTGATCCACATCACCAACCCTTTCAGAAAATGTATCATTTTTGAATTTTTGATAATTTTTACTGAAAAAAATTAAAAAAAAATTTTTTGAAAAAATGCCAATTTTTTCACATCAATCGATTGCTCTTCGGATGGGTAACAAACTGTTTAAATTTCATTCCGATTCTCTCAAAACAAAGGGGTTAGATTTTGGGTTTTTGCCAATTTTTGAGCTTTAAGACCTCGTTTCAAGGGTGAAAAATGAAATTTTTTGGGGTTTTTTCCGCTCAGATTGTGTGCCATGTAATTCTCCAGGATTGACAGTTTTGAATAATTCAAAATTACAACTCTGAAAAAAAAGCAAAACAAAATTCCTCTGCAGGGAATCGATCCTGACATTGCTGGTTTCGTAACCGACATCTCTGCCACTGAGCTATCAACGCTCGATGATCGGTTGGCGCTCGGAGATGTTATAATAGTCGAGTTGAAATGTACACCTCATCACGTACACTAAACTACTTGTACACTTCATCGTTCTTCCGACATGTCCGTAGCCCTGATCAGTGGTAAGGGCATGTGGTGACTCGGGTTTTTTTGCACCATCCATGTTTTTTTGTGAATACAAAGTGATGGCCAAGAAGTGGGAGCAGTTGTGACAGTTTGACGCGAGTTCCAGGAGCCTATCACAGGTTTTTTGGGCCTTTTTTGCTCTAAGCCTCACAACTTTGTTCAAATTCAATATTTTTGGATACGGTAAATTTTGTCGTGATCCACATCACCAACCCTTTCAGAAAATGTATCATTTTTGAATTTTTGATAATTTTTACTGAAAAAAATTAAAAAAAAATTTTTTTGAAAAAATGCCAATTTTTTCACATCAATCGATTGCTCTTCGGATGGGTAACAAACTGTTTAAATTTCATTCCGATTCTCTCAAAACAAAGGGGTTAGATTTTGGGTTTTTGCCAATTTTTGAGCTTTAAGACCTCGTTTCAAGGGTGAAAAATGAAATTTTTTGGGGTTTTTTCCGCTCAGATTGTGTGCCATGTAATTCTCCAGGCTTGACAGTTTTGAATAATTCAAAATTACAACTCTGAAAAAAAAGCAAAACAAAATTCCTCCGCAGGGAATCGATCCTGACATTGCTGGTTTCGTAACCGACATCTCTGCCACTGAGCTATCAACGCTCTATGATCGGTGGGCGCTCGGAGATGTTATAATAGTCGAGTTGAAATGTACACCTCATCACGTACACTAAACTACTTGTACACTTCATCGTTCTTCCGACATGTCCGTAGCCCTGATCAGTGGTAAGGGCATGTGGTGACTCGGGTTTTTTTGCACCATCCATGTTTTTTTGTGAATACAAAGTGATGGCCAAGAAGTGGGAGCAGTTGTGACAGTTTGACGCGAGTTCCAGGAGCCTATCACAGGTTTTTTGGGCCTTTTTTGCTCTAAGCCTCACAACTTTGTTCAAATTCAATATTTTTGGATACGGTAAATTTTGTCGTGATCCACATCACCAACCCTTTCAGAAAATGTATCATTTTTGAATTTTTGATAATTTTTACTGAAAAAAATTAAAAAATTAATTTTTGAAAAAATGCCAATTTTTTTACATCAATCGATTGCTCTTCAAATGGGTAACAAACTGTTGAAATTTCATTGCGATTCTCTCAAAACAAAGGGGTTAGATTTTTGGTTTTTGCCAATTTTTGAGCTTTAAGACCTCGTTTCAGGGTTAAAAAATGAAATTTTTTGGGGTTTTTTCCACTCAGATTGTGTGCCATGTAATTCTCCAGGCTTGACAGTTGAATTCACGGTTCTACCGTAACTCAGACTGGAGTTCCAAGACCTTAGGCTAGGATTTGGATTTTTTACGCTAAGCTCCATAACTTTTTTCAAAATCAATATTTTTGAGAACCGTTTTTTTTGTCGTAATCAGCACCTCCATACCTACCGAAAAAGGTGTCAATTGAGAATTTTTTTCAATTTTTAGTGAAAAAAATGCAAAAAAATTTTTGTTAAAAAATGCGAATTTTTTCACATCATTCGAAAGCCCGTGAGATTTCCTGGTGAACTGTCAAAAAATCATTAAGATTGAAGTCGATTGAGTGGGTTTTTCTGTGCCTCAAAGTTGGCCAAAAAACCCATTTTTTTTGAATGTCAATAACTTTTTTGAAAAAAATTTTCCCGACTCGGCATTATTTTTCTGACATTACTGGATGTCACCGCTATCCAAAAATGTCTAATTTTCCAATTTTAAAAATAATTTTTTAAAAGATGAAAAATTGGCATAAAAAATTCAATTTTTAATGAAATTTTTTGAAAATTGGTTTTTCCCCATTTTTTGCGATTGTCTATCGATGAAAAATAGTGTCAACTCGGAACGCTTTACGTTCACTACAGTTATACGGAACACACCCAACTTTAACTTTGACTTTTCGCCTTGGTGGCCCGGTCGTGTTCGTGGTGAAGGCGTCATGCTGGGTCGGAGATTCGTGTGCACATCTACTGCCGACCTTGATGTGAGTTGATGGTGAAAAAGCCCCCACCACAGGCACCCTGGAAGGTGGTTAGCCAACTCGTCAAAGTCAAAAAAAATGACGACTTTTCGTTTTTTTCAATTTTTAGAAAAAATGGCGGAGGTAACATCCGGTTTTCACCCCTCCATCGTTATTTTCTCGCGATTCTCTATCGGATGAGTGGTCTTTTGGTCGTGTAGGACCAGTACTGACGGCGTGGCAGAAATGAGGGTGCGAAAAGTACCGACTTTGAGCCCGCGTAGCGGCGCGCGGAATAGAAATGCCTGAGCGTTTACGTCAAATTATACAGTAAGACCAAAAGTTCTCTGGATTCCCAAAATTTCAGCACCGTATGACTATCCGTGAATTTATTATGAGCGTTTAAACAGACCCTTTTTGGCACTACTCTCGGGGCAGTACTGAAAAATTTTAGTACTGCGACCCCCAATTTTTTTTGGTCTATCGGCATTTTAGCCATGGAAGACCAATATGTAGGGGGTTAGGCTTTGATATTCGGCCGTCTAAGGGTCGTGCAAGCCTAGTATGTCAGTTGACACCCCAAAACACCTCTTTTTCACGCGATCCTAAGCCTAAATGCACCAGTGCGCCTTCGGCGCACTGGTGCCAATCTGTTCAAAATGTATATTTTCTGAAATTGCTATTTTTCTCGTACTGAATGTCACTGAAACTATTGGAAAATATGTCACTTTCGAATAGTTGATAATTTTCACAAAAAAATTTCAAAATTTTTTTTTGAAAAAATGTAGATTTTTTTTTACATGAATCGATAGCCCATGAAAATGTAATTGAACGGTCTGAAAAACAGCACGACACACTCTTTATGAAAAGGCCTTAGCTTACGTTTTTTGTCATTTTTTGGCTTTTTTTAGTTTTGAGGGCTCATATTAGTAATAAGAAAACATTTTTAATCCGTTGTTTCCAGCTCAAAAGGTGTGTAATGTGATTATCAACGTACAGCCAAAAATTCACGGCAGCAGCACTACTTTGACGCGAGTTCCAGGAGCTTATGTTAAGGATTTTTGCACATTTTTGAAAACGTCATAAATCTGTTCAAAATGTATATTTTCTGAAACTACTATTTTTCTCGTAATCAGTGTCACAAAAACTATCGGAAAATTTGTCAATTTCAAATTTTTGATGATTTTCACCGAAAAAATTTTCAAAATTTTTTTTTGAAAAAATGCAGATTTTTTCACATGAATCGATAGCCCATGAAAATGTTATTAAACGGTCAAAAGGAAATTACGATACCATCATTATGAAAAGGCTTTAGCATAGGTTTTTTGTCATTTTTGAGCTTTTTTCAGTTTTGAGGGCTTATATCAGTGATAAGGAAACGTTTTCGATTCGGTTTTTTTTCTCAAAAAGTGTGTAATGTGATTATCAACGTACAGCCAAAAATTCACGGCAGCAGCACTACTTTGACGCGAGTTCCAGGAGCTTATGTTAAGGATTTTTGCACATTTTTGAAAACGTCATAAATCTGTTCAAAATGTATATTTTCTGAAACTACTATTTTTCTCGTAATCAGTGTCACAAAAACTATCGGAAAATTTGTCAATTTCAAATTTTTGATGATTTTCACCGAAAAAATTTTCAAAATTTTTTTTTGAAAAAATGCAGATTTTTTCACATGAATCGATAGCCCATGAAAATGTTATTAAACGGTCAAAAGTTGATATCGATTCATATCGATTGAACATGTTTCTCAGAGCCTCAAAGTTGAAAAAAAAGTCACATTTTTCAAACTTTCATAAAATTTTGAAAAAAAAAATTATACTTACTCCTATTATTTTTACGTTGATAAACGATATTTCCTCTATCTGAAAATGTATGAATTTTGAGATTTAAAAATAATTTTTTTTCCGAAGAAAAAAAATTCCTAAAAATTCAATTTTCGTCCGAAGTTTTTGAAACTCGGTTTCCTCTCATTATTTATGATTACCTATCAGAGAAAAAAAAGAAAACTCAAAACGATCAAGTCTGAGTAGAGTTATGAGGAAAACCTTCTACTTTAACTTTGACTTTTACTCGGGGTGGTCTGGCCGTGTTCGTGGTGAAGGCGGAGTGTTAGATCAGTTTTTTTTGTGCAAATCTACTGCCGACCATAGTGTGAGTTACTGGCAGAAAAGCTTCTGTAACTGATATCCTAGAAGTCTGTTAGAGAACTCGTCAAAGTCAAAAAAAACGACGACTTTTTGATTTTTTCAAATTTTCTCAAAAAAATCGACAGATACCTCTTTTTTGTTGTTTTTATTGGTAGTTTCTCATCATTTCCTATCAGAAAAGTGGTCACACTCTCCTGAAAGACCAAAACTGACGGAGATATGACAAAACTTTTTGAAAACATACCGATTTTGAGGCCGCGTAGCGACGCGCGGAATGAACGGAGTTCCGGTTTTTTAAAAAATTATACAGTGGCCCCAAAAGTTCTTCGGATTGCGAAAAAATCAGCCTTGTATCTTTCATTGGAAAAAAGTTGGAAGCGTTCAAACAGGTCTTTCTGTGCCAAGGTTTTTGTGCAGTACTGAAAAATTTTAGTACTGCGACCTCTTTTTTTTTTTGAAAAATCGTCATTCTAGCAAAATCGCACCCCTAAACAAGTCTCAGAACATGTACTTTCCTTACGGGAAGGGTCGAGAATGCCTGGGTATGGAGGTCGTCCCCCCAAATCAAGCCATTTTGGTCAACCCTAAGCCTAAATGCACCAGTGCCGGCTGCGCCGGCACTGGTGCCAAGCCTAAGCCTAAGCCTAAGCCTAAGCCTAACCCTACGTCATCCTATCTTTGGTGCAAAGATAACAATGAGTGATTTAGGCTCTTCGTGTTATTTCAATGAAGCAAGTCTCGTATCTGAATTCGAAACCCCTATGTCATCCTATCTTATCTGAAGGTGGGTCTGCTACCCCACGAGTCGATGTGAGTTCTGCCTCCGCACGAGTCGTTGTTGGTCTCCGTTCAGGAAACCTCACATTAATCTTCCTAGCGCCTCAGGCTAAACCGAATCATTGAATGGAAACCATTCCTGCGCAACTGAATGTGTGAAATTCTATTCGAGGCGAAAACAGAGGAACAAATGGAAACCATCCTAGCGCCTCAGGCTAAACCGAATCATCGAATGGAAACCATTCCTGCGCAACTAAATGTGTGAAATTCTATTCGAGGCGAAAATCGAGGAACAAATGGAAACTATCCTAGCGCCTCAGGCTAAACCGAATCATCGAATGGAAACCATTCCGCGCCTTTGGTGCAGTATTTGCACCTAGCGGCGCAAGCAACTCACGTAATTCTCTCGAAACGGGCCAGGGCCTAAATCTCGGCTTTTTCGTACTCGCGAGAGGGAGCTATGGCTTGAGCTTATAGATGGGGCAAAAGCCCTGATATGATCACACTGATTACCACTATCTACCATCGGGGCGTCCCTGTTTTGTTGATGTTAGGTTCGAGATTATTTCGTAAAAATAGACCGGGAGAACATGCTCTGACAAAGATGTCATAAGTAAGAGTAGAGATCCATCTTGAACTAGACAACGCTGGTAGACAACGCGCGGTGACCTAGGTCTTGTTTATTCCCCCAATGGCACATTGTTGCGCCCAGTGCATGATGTTGGATGAGTCGGGCGTCTTTTAGAACCAGGCTGGTTATTGGCTGTCTTTCTTGTTTGTCTTGAAATCAGGTTTAAGAATAATTTATATAAATAGGCCGAGAGTTAAATCACCACTATCTACCATTGGGAGTCCCTGTTTTTTTCCATGTTAGGTTTATGATTATTTTGTACAAATAGACGTGGGAAGATGCACAGAGTGATATATGGATGATAGACAACGCACGGTTGTGCAAAAGTGACCAGGTAGTTGACGGGATTCGAACACGCGACGAGCGAGTACGAATCTTGCGCTCTAACCACTCGGTCTCAGCTGCACGAAATTTTGTGGCGACCGTTTGCGTGAGTAGTCATGCCTACGGGGGGCTAAGCGTGGTAATGCATTGGTTCTAGCAACACTAGCATCAGTTATCCTCATTTTCGGATTAGAAAAAGAGAGGTAGGAAGAGGGGGATGAGTAGCAGGAAAATTTTTTGCCTTCAAAAACTCTGTTTTTAACCAAAACGTCTGAAATTCTCATTGTTTAAAGAATAAAAGGGGAAAATGCCCCGAGCGTAGCGAGGCCAAGCGTGTTTGTATAGAAAAAGTAAAAAAAAACAAGGAAATGGATGAGGATTTAAAAAAAAGATAGTTAGATGGTTATGAGTAGCGCTTCATACGAAAAAGCCGAGATTTAGGCCCTGGCCCGTTTCGAGAGAATTACGTGAGTTGCTTGCGCCGCTAGGTGCAAATACTGCACCAAAGGCGCGGAATGGTTTCCATTCGATGATTCGGTTTAGCCTGAGGCGCTAGGATAGTTTCCATTTGTTCCTCGATTTTCGCCTCGAATAGAATTTCACACATTTAGTTGCGCAGGAATGGTTTCCATTCGATGATTCGGTTTAGCCTGAGGCGCTAGGATGGTTTCCATTTGTTCCTCTGTTTTCGCCTCGAATAGAATTTCACACATTCAGTTGCGCAGGAATGGTTTCCATTCAATGATTCGGTTTAGCCTGAGGCGCTAGGAAGATTAATGTGAGGTTTCCTGAACGGAGACCAACAACGACTCGTGCGGAGGCAGAACTCACATCGACTCGTGGGGTAGCAGACCCACCTTCAGATAAGATAGGATGACATAGGGGTTTCGAATTCAGATACGAGACTTGCTTCATTGAAATAACACGAAGAGCCTAAATCACTCATTGTTATCTTTGCACCAAAGATAGGATGACGTAGGGTTTCCATTCCTTCATTGAAACGTAAGTTTCCAACTCGAAAAAAAATGTACAAATAATAACATTTCATTTCGGAAGTATAAAAAGGAAAGAAATAAACAATAAAAAAGTAACGTTCAAAAAAAATTCGTTCTGATTGTGATATGAAAATTGCGATATGGTTGTGATATGACAACTTCTCTGTGGATGGAAGTGAACGCGGCAGGAGCGAACACTGTGGGTTTCAAGTCTTGGAGTCTGAAAAGTGTGTATTGGTTTTTGAAAGAAAACATCTTTTAACAATTACCTGATGTTGGCTATATTTTTATGATATCTGAGCTATTTCTCCATTTTCACCGATCGTCTGGCCCGTTGCTCGAGCTTTTCGAAAAGTATGAGCCGACACGTCCGCAGATTGTTCGGTAATTGACGTTCGTAGTAATGGTCACTATCGTCGGCAATATTCCATCCGGCGTCTCCTCGCACCCACGACCGATAATGTCCATTTGATGTTGCAGCTGCAGTGTCGGGTGTCAGGTATTGCACGACACGTTTAGCGGCACAATGTTAACCATGCATTTGAAAAAAAAACAACGTAAAGTAAACTAGTTATCATGACTCACCGTCCTGCACAATTCGCATAGCCCTGGCGTTGACACCAGTGACCTCCATCTTGTTGCTTCTCGGCACACCCTCTGAGAAGTTGTAGTGGTCTAGGGCAACCAGCAAGAAGTCGGGTGCTCGTGGCATGTGTAGTGTAGCTTCAGCAATTGTGCTTCCACACTGAGCACATACATCTTTCTGTTCGACCGACACTATCAGCTTCTCCATACTTCCTCTCGCATTTCGCTCTCCTCCCACACGTAACTGAAATGTGCAATTTTAGTTGTGAAACGTGACAATTAATAATATGTTGCAAAAAGTAGTTAAAAACCCACTAGAAGCTCAAAGGATTTCGAGTCGTCCGTTGACTCACAACCTGCCTGGCACTTCTTCTTGATGAGCAGCGAAGTTTGGAACGCATTTTGCATGGCGCCACCGGCCTTTTCGAGAAATCGGCTAACGGCTTCTTCGCAATCTTCTTGCCGATTTCCAGTGAATCCGAGCATCGCTCGCAGCGCACTCACATCTTTCGTCTCAGGTACTCGAAGAAGTTCAGCAATGACTGGTACATTTTTATTGCTGAACAACAGTGAGCGTAGCTTTTGTGAGGAAAGCAGCAAGTTAACCGCCGAGTTCATGAAACACTCGGTTCCACTTCGGTTTGGTAGGAGAAGTAGATTACTTTTGACCTGAAATGATTAGGTCGAAGTAGGTCGAAGTGAAATATGGAACAACTTACCGTTTGGACTGCAGATCGGTCAAATCCAAAGCGGAAACATCAAGATCAGGTTGAAGCGGTGACGCACATGGATGAGAAACACTGAACAACGAAATGAGAATCAATGGAAAAAAGTTATTAACAAACCTATTACTGATAGTCGCAGGATGACACCGGTACAGGAAAGCAGTATCTGCAGGGGTAATGCAGTCACCGTCGGAATGGCCATGACCATCAGCGAAACTAAATAGGAATATGAAAAGTGGTTAGAGAGAAAGAAGAAAAAAACCTTGTGTTAGAAGACGGCAACGTACATTTCAGTATGGTATTCTCAGCGCAGGCACCGTCGGAGGGGTCATCAGCGAAACTAAATAGAAAGATGAGAAGTGGTTAGAAAGAAAGAAGAAAAATACCTGGTGTTAGAAGACCGAAATGAAGATTTCACGTTGGTACGGACCACTCGTGGAGTCGAACTGTGTTTCAGGCGAACAGATTTCTTTCCAACATGAGGCTTTGTTCGGGAACGTACACGCCGGCTCTTTGACTGTTTGGCACAGGCCAATCTAAAAAAAAAATGGTGAGAAAAAAGATGGAAAAACGAACCTCGAAGACTCCGAAGAAGGCTCCACAGAAGGATGAGAATGCGTAACGGGTGAAGAGGTCGACATGGAATGGCTCTGGAAGCATGAAATACTTCGGGGTAGAAGAAGAAAAAGAAATGAATGAAAAAGAAAAGAGGGGAAAAAACCGCGCGAGGTAGGTCAAAAACGCAGTTACTGTAGAAAAAATACTTTTAATAATTGCATAAAGTAGAAAAGACTCACCCATGCAACCGGCGACGAAACGGAGGACCATCGAAAATGTAATGTGACAGGACATCAGAGAAGACAACACAAAAGTGTTTGCAAGCAGAAGGGTGCTCCAGAATCCGGCCACAACGATGAGTATGGAAGAAAGAGATGTTGAGCACGAAACGACGGACGGTCGAGACCTGAAAAACCCGATGGCAAAAATAGTGTTACCTCAAACTTGGGTAATTGAACCGGAGGTTAAGGAGCAGTACAGTTTCATAGAACGCGACTCAAAACGCAATGCGAGCCACATAGCACTAATGTAAGTGGACAGAGAGCTTTTGTAAAAAAAAAAACTGTCAGAATAATTTGACGAAAGCAGGAATCTGTTCAGAGAAGAAAGTCGTCATCGTGGTCAACAGGCGAAGACCCCAGAGCGCAGCCGAAAGGAGAAAAAGTCGAAAAACTCGACTTTCACCGATCCTCTTGCTACAAAAACTATCCCGAAATGTATGACGAAGGAAAGAAGAACAAAGTGAAGAAATCTGAATTCAGAATCCACTACAAAAATTCTGTACAGTGCTCAATGCTAACCACAGCATTACACTTGCGGCGGCTTACCTCAAACTCGGGTAATTAAACCGGCTGGCGCGCCATGGAGGCAGCCATGTGAAGGAGAGCGGCGCGCGACCCAAAGCCAGCCGTCAAAAACTGTGTAAAAACGCGCCCTTCGAGCCGGGTTAGTACTAAAATCGGGAGGGGGGGTGGTCTGATCGCGATGCGTCTCTCGTCTCGCCCTTATCTCTCACCGCTTTTTCTCTTTGCGCTTCCACGTGTTAGAGATCGCCTCGCAGGGGGGAAATCTGTGAAAACAGGAAAAAAATCACCGCGCAGCAACGCGCGGACGGATCGAGACTAAATCTACATTCCCGATTGCGTGACAGAATTCTCTATCTACCGGCGTTCAGAGCTTCTCGATCCGACTACGGAGAGCTGAGAAAACTTCCTGGAAACAAAACGTTACATATGAGTGGTTTTGTCCTGGATTGTCCTGGAAGACTTAACGCACGAAAATATTTCTCATTCTAAACTTTTTCCTACTCCAGGGGGCTTCGCCCCCTGGGAGACTCAGCGCACAAAGATATTTCTCTTTCTAAACTTTCTTCTACTCCCGGGGGCTTCGCCCCCTGGGAGACTTAACGCACGAAAATATTTCTCTTTCTATGCTTTTTCCCCCTGGGAGACTCAGCGCACAAAAATATTTCTCGTTCTAAATTTTTTTCTACTTCCGGGGGCTACGCCCCCTGGGAGACTCAGCGGACAAAATATTTCTATACTTTTTCCTACTCCCGGGGGCTCCGCCCCCTGGGAGACTCAGCGAGCGAAAATATTTCTCTTTCTAAATTTTTTTCTACTCCCGGTGGCTTCGCCCCCTGGGATACCTTACGCATGAAAATATTTCTCTTTCTAAACTTTTTCCTACTCCCGGGGGCTCCGCCCCCTGGGAGACTCAGCGCACAAAGATATTTCTCTTTTTAAACTTTATTCTACTACCCGGGGGCTTCGCCCCCTGGGATACTTAACGCACGAAAATGTTTCTCTTTCTAAACTCTTTCCTACTCCCGGGGGCTCCGCCCCCTGGGAGGCTCAGGGCACAAAGATATTTCTCTTTCTAAACTTTCTTCTACTCCCGGGGGCTTCGCCCCCTGGGAGACTTAACGCACGAAAATATTTCTCTTTCTATGCTTTTTCCTACTCCCGGGGGCTCCGCCCCCTGGGAGACTCAGCGCACAAAAATATTTCTCGTTCTAAATTTTTTTCTACTTCCGGGGGCTACGCCCCCTGGGAGACTCAGCGGACAAAATATTTCTATACTTTTTCCTACTCCCGGGGGCTCCGCCCCCTGGGAGACTCAGCGAGCGAAAATATTTCTCTTTCTAAATTTTTTTCTACTCCCGGTGGCTTCGCCCCCTGGGATACCTTACGCATGAAAATATTTCTCTTTCTAAACTTTTTCCTACTCCCGGGGGCTCCGCCCCCTGGGATACTTAACGCACGAAAATGTTTCTCTTTCTAAACTCTTTCCTACTCCCGGGGGCTCCGCCCCCTGGGAGGCTCAGGGCACAAAGATATTTCTCTTTCTAAACTTTATTCTACTCCCGGGGGCTCCGCCCCCTGGGAGACTCAGGGCACAAAGATATTTCTCTTTCTAAACTTTCTTCTTTTCCCGGGGGCTTCACCCCCTGGAAGACTTAACGCACGAAAATATTTCCCTTTCTAAACTTTTTCCTACTCCAGGGGGCTCCGCCCCCTGGGAGATTCAGCGCACAGAGATATTTCTCTTTCTAAACTTTCTTCTATTCCCGGGGGCTCCGCCCCCTGGGAGACTCAGCGCACAAAATATTTCTATACATTTTTCTACTCCCGGGGGCTCCGCCCCCTGGGAGACTCAGCGCACAAAGATATTTATCTTTCTAAACTTTCTTCTACTTCCGGGGGCTTCGCCCCCTGGAAGACTTAACGCACGAAAATATTTCTCATTCTAAACTTTTTCCTACTCCAGGGGGCTTCGCCCCCTGGGAGACTCAGCGCACAAAGATATTTCTCTTTCTAAACTTTCTTCTACTCCCGGGGGCTTCGCCCCCTGGGAGACTTAACGCACGAAAATATTTCTCTTTCTATGCTTTTTCCTACTCCCGGGGGCTCCGCCCCCTGGGAGACTCAGCGCACAAAAATATTTCTCGTTCTAAATTTTTTTCTACTTCCGGGGGCTCCGCCCCCTGGGAAACTCAGCGCACAAAAATATTTCTTTTTCTAAACTTTTTCCTACTCCCGGGGGCTCCGCCCCCTGGGAAACTCAGCGCACAAAAATATTTCTTTTTCTAAACTTTTTCCTAATCCCGGGGGCTCCGCCCCCTGGGAGACTGAGCGCACGGAAATAATTTTCCTTCTAAACATTTGTTTACTCCCAAAGGCTTTGGTTATATTTGTTGGGTTAAGACAAAAAAGCAAAAAAAAATAGACCAAACGGGAACTGTTCCATGGCTAACTAAATTCGTAATAGACCTCTCTACCACTGAGCTTTGGAAACACGTGTTAAGTGTTGAACACTGACTACGAAACAAGTGAGTATTACGCCTATCTGCATTAATTATGTCATAACTACGGTATCGTAACAGGTGGAATTTGGAATAAGTTCAATCCGTTTGAAAAAATTACATATTTATTCATATAAATAAGATAACTTACGAAAATTGTTTGTTACACGTGCGTTTAATAATAGTGATAACAACTACGGTCAAACGATGAAAGACTGTTAATGATGACATAATTGAACCCGATAATACTACATTAGATGAAGATGAGGAAGGAAGAATACAAGAAGAGGGACAATAAAAGGCAAGAATAAAAAGGGGATAGGGTGATGACATTTAGTGGCGCGCTAAAAGTGTTTCCCAAGTTCCTAAAGTTTTGCTCTGGGACAGGGGGTCAAATCTTGTTCATTGGTTTTGATACATATCTTTAGTGCGTTTTCGAACAATGTTTGAGTTTATTTTTCATCCATGACATCGAGATAGAGCAAAAAAATTGAGGGGGTGGAGGGGAATTGTGCGCTGGGTTACTGTAGCCTGGTACAATTACACTATGAAGCTGACTGATGTTCACACCTTTCCATGAGATATTCAAATCTTGCCGTCGGTATACTAAAAAGAGTCCTGATCAGTTTCAGACTTGCGTCAACCTGATGGACTTATGTGAATCTTGCAAGATGATAATAACCACTTGGACCAACCTGAAAGATTGAAAAATTACTAAAAACACAAAAAACTTTGACGCGAGTTCCAGGAGCTTATGTTAAGGATTTTTGCACATTTTTGAAAACTTCATAAATCTGTTCAAAATGTATATTTTCTGAAATTGCTATTTTTCTCGTACTGAATGTCACTGAAACTATTGGAAAATATGTCACTTTCGAATAGTTGATAATTTTCACAAAAAAAATTTCAGAATTTTTTTTTTGAAAAAATGTAGATTTTTTTACATGAATCGATAGCCCATGAAAATGTAATTGAACGGTCTGAAGAACAGCACGACACACTCTTTATGAGAAGGCCTTAGCTTACGTTTTTTGTCATTTTTTGACTTTTTTTGGTTTTGAGGGCTCATATCAGTAATAAGAAAACATTTTTAATCCGTTGTTTCCAGCTCAAAAGGTGTGTAATGTGATTATCAACGTACAGCCAAAAATTCACGGCAGCAGCACTACTTTGACGCGAGTTCCAGGAGCTTATGTTAAGGATTTTTGCACATTTTTGAAAACGTCATAAATCTGTTCAAAATGTATATTTTCTGAAACTACTATTTTTCTCGTAATCAGTGTCACAAAAACTATCGGAAAATTTGTCAATTTCAAATTTTTGATAATTTTCACCGAAAAAATTTTCAAAATTTTTTTTTGAAAAAATGCAGATTTTTTCACATGAATCGATAGCCCATGAAAATGTTATTAAACGGTCAAAAGGAAATTACGATACCATCATTATGAAAAGGCTTTAGCATAGGTTTTTTGTCATTTTTGAGCTTTTTTCAGTTTTGAGGGCTTATATCAGTGATAAGGAAACGTTTTCGATTCGGTTTTTTTTCTCAAAAAGTGTGTAATGTGATTATCAACGTACAGCCAAAAATTCACGGCAGCAGCACTACTTTGACGCGAGTTCCAGGAGCTTATGTTAAGGATTTTTGCACATTTTTGAAAACGTCATAAATCTGTTCAAAATGTATATTTTCTGAAACTACTATTTTTCTCGTAATCAGTGTCACAAAAACTATCGGAAAATTTGTCAATTTCAAATTTTTGATGATTTTCACCGAAAAAATTTTCAAAATTTTTTTTTGAAAAAATGCAGATTTTTTCACATGAATCGATAGCCCATGAAAATGTTATTAAACGGTCAAAAGGAAATTACGATACCATCATTATGAAAAGGCTTTAGCATAGGTTTTTTGTCATTTTTGAGCTTTTTTCAGTTTTGAGGGCTTATATCAGTGATAAGGAAACGTTTTCGATTCGGTTTTTTTTCTCAAAAAGTGTGTAATGTGATTATCAACGTACAGCCAAAAATTCACGGCAGCAGCACTACTTTGACGCGAGTTCCAGGAGCTTATGTTAAGGATTTTTGCACATTTTTGAAAACGTCATAAATCTGTTCAAAATGTATATTTTCTGAAACTACTATTTTTCTCGTAACCAGTGTCACAAAAACTATCGGAAAATTTGTCAATTTCAAATTTTTGATGATTTTCACCGAAAAAATTTTCAAAATTTTTTTTTGAAAAAATGCAGATTTTTTCACATGAATCGATAGCCCATGAAAATGTTATTAAACGGTCAAAAGTTGATATCGATTCATATCGATTGAACATGTTTCTCAGAGCCTCAAAGTTGAAAAAAAAGTCACATTTTTCAAACTTTCATAAAATTTTGAAAAAAAAAATTATACTTACTCCTATTATTTTTACGTTGATAAACGATATTTCCTCTATCTGAAAATGTATGAATTTTGAGATTTAAAAATAATTTTTTTTCCGAAGAAAAAAAATTCCTAAAAATTCAATTTTCGTCCGAAGTTTTTGAAACTCGGTTTCCTCTCATTATTTATGATTACCTATCAGAGAAAAAAAAGAAAACTCAAAACGATCAAGTCTGAGTAGAGTTATGAGGAAAACCTTCTACTTTAACTTTGACTTTTACTCGGGGTGGTCTGGCCGTGTTCGTGGTGAAGGCGGAGTGTTAGATCAGTTTTTTTTGTGCAAATCTACTGCCGACCATAGTGTGAGTTACTGGCAGAAAAGCTTCTGTAACTGATATCCTAGAAGTCTGTTAGAGAACTCGTCAAAGTCAAAAAAAACGACGACTTTTTGATTTTTTCAAATTTTCTCAAAAAAATCGACAGATACCTCTTTTTTGTTGTTTTTATTGGTAGTTTCTCATCATTTCCTATCAGAAAAGTGGTCACACTCTCCTGAAAGACCAAAACTGACGGAGATATGACAAAACTTTTTGAAAACATACCGATTTTGAGGCCGCGTAGCGACGCGCGGAATGAACGGAGTTCCGGTTTTTTAAAAAATTATACAGTGGCCCCAAAAGTTCTTCGGATTGCGAAAAAATCAGCCTTGTATCTTTCATTGGAAAAAAGTTGGAAGCGTTCAAACAGGTCTTTCTGTGCCAAGGTTTTTGTGCAGTACTGAAAAATTTTAGTACTGCGACCTCTTTTTTTTTTTGAAAAATCGTCATTCTAGCAAAATCGCACCCCTAAACAAGTCTCAGAACATGTACTTTCCTTACGGGAAGGGTCGAGAATGCCTGGGTATGGAGGTCGTCCCCCCAAATCAAGCCATTTTGGTCAACCCTAAGCCTAAATGCACCAGTGCCGGCTGCGCCGGCACTGGTGCCAAGCCTAAGCCTAAGCCTAAGCCTACGTCCTAACCCTACGTCATCCTATCTTTGGCGCAAAGATAAACAATGAGTGATTTAGGCTACCGTGCCAATCTTAACTTCCTACAAAGCACCTCACTCCCTGACCCAGACTAACTTCCTACAAAGCACCCCACACCCTGACCGAGACTAACTTCCCACAAAGCACCCCACACCCTGACCGAGACTAACTTCCCACAAAGCACCCCACACCCTGACCGAGACTAACTTCCCACAAAGCACCCCACACCCTGACCGAGACTAACTTCTCAAATGAACACTTAAAACGAATGATCGAATGGAAATCTTTCCGCGCCTTCGGCGCGGCGCTAACGCTCCAGGGCCTAAATCTCGGCTATTTGGTACTCGCGAGAAAGGGCTTACCTTAATTTTATTCTTATTCGTTTCATCCACGTGGCGTTTGTTTGAACTGCGGTGTTTATTATTTTTATAACTATTCATTCGCAGATAATTATTTATTCGCTCTTCTGCAACATTAAGTACCTTGTCGGAAAATGTCACTATTATTACATACCTGTGAAACGTATCCATCTATTGTTTGATAATTGACTTGCTCGTATTACAAGAGTGGATGATTATTTATTTTTTGCAGTGTTCACACAAGAAACAATTGCTGTGAAAATGTCACTAAAAGGTGAAACGTATCCGGTGAAACGTATCCATCTATTTTTGGTAATTGACCTGCTTGTATTATAAGAATCGATGGTTTTTTATCAGCTATATCCAAAGTAAAATCTGAAGATGTCACTGATATTACATACCGGCGAAACGTATCAAACCATTGAATTGACTTGATCAGGCGTGGTTTGAAGTTAGGCCTGACAGATCAGATACATGTTTGCTGTGGATGTAAGTTGCGCTTCGTACCAAATAGCCGAGATTGAGGGGTATGGAGCTTTGAGGTTAGGCCTGACAGATCAGATACATGTTTGCTGTGGATGTAAGTTGCGCTTCGTACCAAATAGCCGAGATTGAGGGGTCTGGAGCTTTGAAGTTAGGCCTGACAGATCAAATACATTTTTGTTGTGGATGTAAGTTGCGCTTCGTACCAAATAGCCAAGATTTAGGCCCTGGAGCGTTAGCGCCGCGCCGAAGGCGCGGAAAGATTTCCATTCGATCATTCGTTTTAAGTGTTCATTTGAGAAGTTAGTCTCGGTCAGGGTGTGGGGTGCTTTGTGGGAAGTTAGTCTCGGTCAGGGTGTGGGGTGCTTTGTGGGAAGTTAGTCTCGGTCAGGGTGTGGGGTGCTTTGTGGGAAGTTAGTCTCGGTCAGGGTGTGGGGTGCTTTGTAGGAAGTTAGTCTGGGTCAGGGAGTGAGGTGCTTTGTAGGAAGTTAAGATTGGCACGGTAGCCTAAATCACTCATTGTTTATCTTTGCGCCAAAGATAGGATGACGTAGGGTTTCCATACCTTCATTGAAACGTCAGTTTCTGAGTTTCATAAAATTAATCATTGTTGTTGGCACAACAATGAAGTTGATTTTTTCACCATCCACGTTTTTTTGTGAATACAAAGTGATGGCAACGAATTGGGAGCAGTTGTGACAGTTTGACGCGAGTTCCAGGAGCTTATCACAGGTTTTTTGGGCCTTTTTTGCTCTAAGCCTCACAACTCTGTTCAATCTTAATATTTTTGGATACGGTAATTTTGTCGTGATCCACGTCACCTACCCTT
This sequence comes from Caenorhabditis parvicauda, assembly GCA_963978915.1. Taxonomy (NCBI): domain Eukaryota; kingdom Metazoa; phylum Nematoda; class Chromadorea; order Rhabditida; family Rhabditidae; genus Caenorhabditis; species Caenorhabditis parvicauda. The sequence goes on from OZ022252.1 coordinate 12,628,234, forward strand.
TCAGAAAATGTATCATTTTTGAATTTTTGATAATTTTTACTGAAAAAAACTTTTAAAAAAATTTTCGAAAAAATGCCAATTTTTTCACATCAATCGATTGCTCTTCGGATGGGTAACAAACTGTTCAAATTTCATTCCGATTCTCTCAAAACAAAGGGGTTAGATTTTGGGTTTTTGCCAATTTTTGAGCTTTAAGACCTCGTTTCAGGGGTGAAAAATGAAATTTTTTGGGGTTTTTTCCGCTCAGATTGTGTGCCATGTAATTCTCCAGGCTTGACAGTTTTGAATAAATCAAAATTACAACTCTGAAAAAAAAGCAAAACAAAATTCCTTCGCAGGGAATCGAACCTGACATCGCTGGTTTTATAACCGACATCTCTGCCACTGAGCTATTAACGCTCGATGATCGTTGGGCGCTCGGAGATGTTATAATAGTCGAGTTGTAATGTACACCTCATCACGTACACTAAACTACTTGTACACTTCATCGTTCTTCCGACATGTCCGTAGCCCTGATCAGTGGTAAGGGCATGTGGTGACTCGGGTTTTTTTGCACCATTCATGTTTTTTTGTGAATACAAAGTGATGGCCAAGAAGTGGGAGCAGTTGTGACAGTTTGACGCGAGTTCCAGGAGCCTATCACAGGTTTTTTGGCCCTTTTTTGCTCTAAGCCTCATAACTTTGTTCAAATTCAATATTTTTGGATACGGTAAATTTTGTCGTGATCCACATCACCAACCCTTTCAGAAAATGTATCACTTTTGAATTTTTGATAATTTTTACTGAAAAAAATTAAAAAATTAATTTTTGAAAAAATGCCAATTTTTTTACATCAATCGATTGCTCTTCAAATGGGTAACAAACTGTTAAAATTTCATTGCGATTTTCTCAAAACAAAGGGGTTAGATTTTTGGTTTTTGCCAATTTTTGAGCTTTAAGACCTCGTTTCAGGGTTAAAAAATGAAATTTTTTGGGGTTTTTTTCGCTCAGATTGTGTGCCATGTAATTCTCCAGGCTTGACAGTTAAATTCACGGTTGTACCGTAACTCAGACTGGAGTTCCAAGACCTTAGGCTAGGATTTGGATTTTTTACGCTAAGCTCCATAACTTTTTTCAAATTCAATATTTTTGAGAACCGTTTTTTTGTCGTAATCAGCACCTCCATACCTACCGAAAAAGGTGTCAATTGAGAATTTTTTTCAATTTTTAGTGAAAAAAATGCAAAAAAATTTTTGTTAAAAAATGCGAATTTTTTTACATCATTCGAAAGCCCGTAAGATTTCCTGGTGAACTGTCAAAAAATCAATAAGATTGAAGCTGTTTGAGTGGGTTTTTCAGAGCCTCAAAGTTGGCCAAAAAACCCATTTTTTTTGAATGTCAATAACTTTTTTGAAAAAAATTTTCCCGACTCGGCATTATTTTTCTGACATTACTGGATGTCACCGCTATCCAAAAATGTCTAATTTTTCAATTTTAAAAATAATTTTTTAAAAGATGAAAAATTGGCATAAAAAATTCAATTTTTAATGAAATTTTTTGAAAATTGGTTTTTCCCCATTTTTTGCGATTGTCTATCGATGAAAAATAGTGTCAACTCGAAACGCTTCATGTTCACTACAGTTATACGGAACACACCCAACTTTAACTTTGACTTTTCGCCTTGGTGGCCCGGTCGTGTTCGTGGTGAAGGCGTCATGCTGGGTCGGAGATTCGTGTGCACATCTACTGCCGACCTTGATGTGAGTTGATGGTGAAAAAGCCCCCACTACAGGCACCCTGGAAGGTGGTTAGCCAACTCGTCAAAGTCAAAAAAAATGACGACTTTTCGTTTTTTTCAATTTTTAGAAAAAATGGCGGAGGTAACATCCGGTTTTCACCCCTCCATCGTTATTTTCTCGCGATTCTCTATCGGATGAGTGGTCTTTTGGTCGTGTAGGACCAGTACTGACGGCGTGGCAGAAATGAGGGTGCGAAAAGTACCGACTTTGAGCCCGCGTAGCGGCGCGCGGAATAGAAATGCCTGAGCGTTTACGTCAAATTATACAGTAAGACCAAAAGTTCTCTGGATTCCCAAAATTTCAGCACCGTATGACTGTCCGTGAATTTATTATGAGCGTTTAAACAGACCCTTTTTGGCACTACTCTCGGGGCAGTACTGAAAAATTTTAGTACTGCGACCCCCAATTTTTTTTGGTCTATCGGCATTTTAGCCATGGAAGACCAATATGTAGGGGGTTAGGCTTTGATATTCGGCCGTCTAAGGGTCGTGCAAGCCTAGTATGTCAGTTGACACCCCAAAACACCTCTTTTTCACGCGATCCTAAGCCTAAATGCACCAGTGCGCCTTCGGCGCACTGGTGCCAAGCCTAAGCCTAATGGTCAATCCTAAGCCTAAATGCACTAGTGCCGGCTTCGCCGGCACTAGTGCCAAGCCTAAGACAAAATATTTCTATACTTTCTTCTACTCCCGGGGGCTTCACCCCCTGGAAGACTTAACGCACAAAAATATTTCTCGTTCTAAATTTTTTTCTACTTCCGGGGGCTTCGCCCCCTGGGAGACTCAGCGCACAAAGATATTTCTCTTTCTAAACTTTCTTCTACTCCCGGGGGCTTCGCCCCCTGGGAGACTTAACGCACGAAAATATTTCTCTTTCTATGCTTTTTCCTACTCCCGGGGGCTCCGCCCCCTGGGAGACTCAGCGCACAAAAATATTTCTCGTTCTAAATTTTTTTCTACTTCCGGGGGCTCCGCCCCCTGGGAAACTCAGCGCACAAAAATATTTCTTTTTCTAAACTTTTTCCTACTCCCGGGGGCTCCGCCCCCTGGGAAACTCAGCGCACAAAAATATTTCTTTTTCTAAACTTTTTCCTAATCCCGGGGGCTCCGCCCCCTGGGAGACTGAGCGCACGGAAATAATTTTCCTTCTAAACATTTGTTTACTCCCAAAGGCTTTGGTTATATTTGTTGGGTTAAGACAAAAAAGCAAAAAAAAATAGACCAAACGGGAACTGTTCCATGGCTAACTAAATTCGTAATAGACCTCTCTACCACTGAGCTTTGGAAACACGTGTTAAATGTTGAACACTGACTACGCAACAAGTGAGTATTACGCCTATCTGCATTAATTATGTCATAACTACGGTATCGTAACAGGTGGAATTTGGAATAAGTTCAATCCGTTTGAAAAAATTACATATTTATTCATATAAATAAGATAACTTACGAAAATTGTTTGTTACACGTGCGTTTAATAATAGTGATAACAACTACGGTCAAACGATGAAAGACTGTTAATGATGACATAATTGAACCCGATAATACTACATTAGATGAAGATGAGGAAGGAAGAATACAAGAAGAGGGACAATAAAAGGCAAAAATAAAAAGGGGATAGGGTGATGACATTTAGTGGCGCGCTAAAAGTGTTTCCCAAGTTCCTAAAGTTTTGCTCTGGGACAGGGGGTCAAATCTTGTTCATTGGTTTTGATACATATCTTTAGTGCGTTTTCGAACAATGTTTGAGTTTATTTTTCATCCATGACATCGAGATAGAGCAAAAAAATTGAGGGGGAGGAGGGGAATTGTGCGCTGGGTTACTGTAGCCTGGTACAATTACACTATGAAGCTGACTGATGTTCACACCTTCCCATGAGATATCCAAATCTTGCCGTTGGTATACTAAAAAGAATCCTGATCAGTTTCAGACTTGCGTCAACCTGATGGACTTATGTGAATCTTGCAAGATGATAATAACCACTTGGACCAACCTGAAAGATTGAAAAATTACTAAAAACACAAAAAACTTTGACGCGAGTTCCAGGAGCTTATGTTAAGGATTTTTGCACATTTTTGAAAACTTCATAAATCTGTTCAAAATGTATATTTTCTGAAATTGCTATTTTTCTCGTACTGAATGTCACTGAAACTATTGGAAAATATGTCACTTTCGAATAGTTGATAATTTTCACAAAAAAAATTTCAGAATTTTTTTTTTGAAAAAATGTAGATTTTTTTACATGAATCGATAGCCCATGAAAATGTAATTGAACGGTCTGAAGAACAGCACGACACACTCTTTATGAGAAGGCCTTAGCTTACGTTTTTTGTCATTTTTTGACTTTTTTTGGTTTTGAGGGCTCATATCAGTAATAAGAAAACATTTTTAATCCGTTGTTTCCAGCTCAAAAGGTGTGTAATGTGATTATCAACGTACAGCCAAAAATTCACGGCAGCAGCACTACTTTGACGCGAGTTCCAGGAGCTTATGTTAAGGATTTTTGCACATTTTTGAAAACGTCATAAATCTGTTCAAAATGTATATTTTCTGAAACTACTATTTTTCTCGTAATCAGTGTCACAAAAACTATCGGAAAATTTGTCAATTTCAAATTTTTGATAATTTTCACCGAAAAAATTTTCAAAATTTTTTTTTGAAAAAATGCAGATTTTTTCACATGAATCGATAGCCCATGAAAATGTTATTAAACGGTCAAAAGGAAATTACGATACCATCATTATGAAAAGGCTTTAGCATAGGTTTTTTGTCATTTTTGAGCTTTTTTCAGTTTTGAGGGCTTATATCAGTGATAAGGAAACGTTTCCGATTCGGTTTTTTTTCTCAAAAAGTGTGTAATGTGATTATCAACGTACAGCCAAAAATTCACGGCAGCAGCACTACTTTGACGCGAGTTCCAGGAGCTTATGTTAAGGATTTTTGCACATTTTTGAAAACGTCATAAATCTGTTCAAAATGTATATTTTCTGAAACTACTATTTTTCTCGTAATCAGTGTCACAAAAACTATTGGAAAATTTGTCAATTTCAAATTTTTGATAATTTTCACCGAAAAAATTTTCAAAATTTTTTTTTGAAAAAATGCAGATTTTTTCACATGAATCGATAGCCCATGAAAATGTTATTAAACGGTCAAAAGGAAATTACGATACCATCATTATGAAAAGGCTTTAGCATAAGTTTTTTGTCATTTTTGAGCTTTTTTCAGTTTTGAGGGCTTATATCAGTGATAAGGAAACGTTTTCGATTCGGTTTTTTTTTTCAAAAAGTGTGTAATGTGATTATCAACGTACAGCCAAAAATTCACGGCAGCAGCACTACTTTGACGCGAGTTCCAGGAGCTTATGTTAAGGATTTTTGCACATTTTTGAAAACGTCACAAATCTGTTCAAAATGTATATTTTCTGAAACTACTATTTTTCTCGTAATCAGTGTCACAAAAACTATCGGAAAATTTGTCAATTTCAAATTTTTGATGATTTTCACCGAAAAAATTTTCAAAATTTTTTTTTGAAAAAATGCAGATTTTTTCACATGAATCGATAGCCCATGAAAATGTTATTAAACGGTCAAAAGTTGATATCGATTCATATCGATTGAACATGTTTCTCAGAGCCTCAAAGTTGAAAAAAAAGTCACATTTTTCAAACTTTCATAAAATTTTGAAAAAAAAAATTATACTTACTCCTATTATTTTTACGTTGATAAACGATATTTCCTCTATCTGAAAATGTATGAATTTTGAGATTTAAAAATAATTTTTTTTCCGAAGAAAAAAAATTCCTAAAAATTCAATTTTCGTCCGAAGTTTTTGAAACTCGGTTTCCTCTCATTATTTATGATTACCTATCAGAGAAAAAAAAGAAAACTCAAAACGATCAAGTCTGAGTAGAGTTATGAGGAAAACCTTCTACTTTAACTTTGACTTTTACTCGGGGTGGTCTGGCCGTGTTCGTGGTGAAGGCGGAGTGTTAGATCAGTTTTTTTTGTGCAAATCTACTGCCGACCATAGTGTGAGTTACTGGCAGAAAAGCTTCTGTAACTGATATCCTAGAAGTCTGTTAGAGAACTCGTCAAAGTCAAAAAAAACGACGACTTTTTGATTTTTTCAAATTTTCTCAAAAAAATCGACAGATACCTCTTTTTTGTTGTTTTTATTGGTAGTTTCTCATCATTTCCTATCAGAAAAGTGGTCACACTCTCCTGAAAGACCAAAACTGACGGAGATATGACAAAACTTTTTGAAAACATACCGATTTTGAGGCCGCGTAGCGACGCGCGGAATGAACGGAGTTCCGGTTTTTTAAAAAATTATACAGTGGCCCCAAAAGTTCTCCGGATTGCGAGAAAATCAGCCTTGTATCTTTCATTGGAAAAAAGTTGGAAGCGTTCAAACAGGTCTTTCTGTGCCAAGGTTTTTGTGCAGTACTGAAAAATTTTAGTACTGCGACCTCTTTTTTTTTTTGAAAAATCGTCATTCTAGCAAAATCGCACCCCTAAACAAGTCTCAGAACATGTACTTTCCTTACGGGAAGGGTCGAGAATGCCTGGGTATGGAGGTCGTCCCCCCAAATCAAGCCATTTTGGTCAACCCTAAGCCTAAATGCACCAGTGCCGGCTGCGCCGGCACTGGTGCCAAGCCTAAGCCTAAGCCTAAGCCTAAGCCTAAGCCTAAGCCTAAGCCTAACCCTACGTCATCCTATCTTTGGCGCAAAGATAAACAATGAGTGATTTAGGCTATCGTGCCAATCTTAACTTCCCACAAAGCACCCCACTCCCTGACCAAGACTAACTTCCCACAAAGCACCCCACACCCTGACCGAGACTAACTTCTCAAATGAACACTTAAAACGAATGATCGAATGGAAATCTTTCCGCGCCTTCGGCGCGGCGCTAACGCTCCAGGGCCTAAATCTCGGCTATTTGGTACTCGCGAGAAAGGGCTTACCGTAATTTTATTCTTATTCGTTTCATCCACGTGGCGTTTGTTTGAACTGCGGTGTTTTTTATTTTTATAACTATTCATTCGCAGATAATTATTTATTCGCTCTTCTGCAACATTAAGTACCTTGTCGGAAAATGTCACTATTATTACATACCTGTGAAACGTATCCATCTATTGTTTGATAATTGACTTGCTTGTATTACAAGAGTGGATGATTATTTATTTTTTGCAGTGTTCACACAAGAAACAATTGCTGTGAAAATGTCACTAAAACTACTTACCGGTAAAACGTATCCATCTATTTTTGGTAATTGACTTGCTTGTATTATAAGAATCGATGGTTTTTTATCAGCTATATCCAAAGTAATACCTGGTCTGAAGATGTCACTGATATTACATACCGGTGAAACGTATCAAACCATTGGATTGACTTGATTAGGCGTGGTTTGAAGTTAGGCCTGACAGATCAGATACATGATTGCTGTGGATGTAAGTTGCGCTTCGTACCAAATAGCCAATATTGAGGGGTCTGGAGCTTTGAAGTTAGGCCTGACAGATCAAATACATTTTTTTTGTGGATGTAAGTTGCGCTTCGTACCAAATAGCCGAGATTTAGGCCCTGGAGCGTTAGCGCCGCGCCGAAGGCGCGGAAAGATTTCCATTCGATCATTCGTTTTAAGTGTTCATTTGAGAAGTTAGTCTCGGTCAGGGTGTGGGGTGCTTTGTGGGAAGTTAGTCTTGGTCAGGGAGTGGGGTGCTTTGTGGGAAGTTAAGATTGGCACGATAGCCTAAATCACTCATTGTTTATCTTTGCGCCAAAGATAGGATGACGTAGGGTTTCCATACCTTCATTGAAACGTCAGTTTCTGAGTTTCATAAAATTAATCATGGTTGTTGGCACAACAATGAAATGGATTTATTCGAACGTCAGCTTTTAAATGTGAATAATTCAAAATTGCAACTCTGAAAAAAAAGCAAAACAAAATTCCTTCGCAGAGAATCGAACCTGACATCGCTGGTTCTATAACCGACATCTCTACCACTGACCTATCGACGCTCGATGATCGGTTGGCGCTCGGAGATGTTATAATAGTCGAGTTGAAATGTACACCTCATCACGTACACTAAACTACTTGTACACTTCATCGTTCTTCCGACATGTCCGTAGCCCTGATCAGTGGTAAGGGCATGTGGTGACTCGGGTTTTTTTGCACCATCCATGTTTTTTTGTGAATACAAAGTGATGGCCAAGAAGTGGGAGCAGTTGTGACAGTTTGACGCGAGTTCCAGGAGCCTATCACAGGTTTTTTGGGCCTTTTTTGCTCTAAGCCTCACAACTTTGTTCAAATTCAATATTTTTGGATACGGTAAATTTTGTCGTGATCCACATCACCAACCCTTTCAGAAAATGTATCATTTTTGAATTTTTGATAATTTTTACTGAAAAAAATTAAAAAAAAATTTTTTGAAAAAATGCCAATTTTTTCACATCAATCGATTGCTCTTCGGATGGGTAACAAACTGTTTAAATTTCATTCCGATTCTCTCAAAACAAAGGGGTTAGATTTTGGGTTTTTGCCAATTTTTGAGCTTTAAGACCTCGTTTCAAGGGTGAAAAATGAAATTTTTTGGGGTTTTTTCCGCTCAGATTGTGTGCCATGTAATTCTCCAGGATTGACAGTTTTGAATAATTCAAAATTACAACTCTGAAAAAAAAGCAAAACAAAATTCCTCTGCAGGGAATCGATCCTGACATTGCTGGTTTCGTAACCGACATCTCTGCCACTGAGCTATCAACGCTCGATGATCGGTTGGCGCTCGGAGATGTTATAATAGTCGAGTTGAAATGTACACCTCATCACGTACACTAAACTACTTGTACACTTCATCGTTCTTCCGACATGTCCGTAGCCCTGATCAGTGGTAAGGGCATGTGGTGACTCGGGTTTTTTTGCACCATCCATGTTTTTTTGTGAATACAAAGTGATGGCCAAGAAGTGGGAGCAGTTGTGACAGTTTGACGCGAGTTCCAGGAGCCTATCACAGGTTTTTTGGGCCTTTTTTGCTCTAAGCCTCACAACTTTGTTCAAATTCAATATTTTTGGATACGGTAAATTTTGTCGTGATCCACATCACCAACCCTTTCAGAAAATGTATCATTTTTGAATTTTTGATAATTTTTACTGAAAAAAATTAAAAAAAAATTTTTTTGAAAAAATGCCAATTTTTTCACATCAATCGATTGCTCTTCGGATGGGTAACAAACTGTTTAAATTTCATTCCGATTCTCTCAAAACAAAGGGGTTAGATTTTGGGTTTTTGCCAATTTTTGAGCTTTAAGACCTCGTTTCAAGGGTGAAAAATGAAATTTTTTGGGGTTTTTTCCGCTCAGATTGTGTGCCATGTAATTCTCCAGGCTTGACAGTTTTGAATAATTCAAAATTACAACTCTGAAAAAAAAGCAAAACAAAATTCCTCCGCAGGGAATCGATCCTGACATTGCTGGTTTCGTAACCGACATCTCTGCCACTGAGCTATCAACGCTCTATGATCGGTGGGCGCTCGGAGATGTTATAATAGTCGAGTTGAAATGTACACCTCATCACGTACACTAAACTACTTGTACACTTCATCGTTCTTCCGACATGTCCGTAGCCCTGATCAGTGGTAAGGGCATGTGGTGACTCGGGTTTTTTTGCACCATCCATGTTTTTTTGTGAATACAAAGTGATGGCCAAGAAGTGGGAGCAGTTGTGACAGTTTGACGCGAGTTCCAGGAGCCTATCACAGGTTTTTTGGGCCTTTTTTGCTCTAAGCCTCACAACTTTGTTCAAATTCAATATTTTTGGATACGGTAAATTTTGTCGTGATCCACATCACCAACCCTTTCAGAAAATGTATCATTTTTGAATTTTTGATAATTTTTACTGAAAAAAATTAAAAAATTAATTTTTGAAAAAATGCCAATTTTTTTACATCAATCGATTGCTCTTCAAATGGGTAACAAACTGTTGAAATTTCATTGCGATTCTCTCAAAACAAAGGGGTTAGATTTTTGGTTTTTGCCAATTTTTGAGCTTTAAGACCTCGTTTCAGGGTTAAAAAATGAAATTTTTTGGGGTTTTTTCCACTCAGATTGTGTGCCATGTAATTCTCCAGGCTTGACAGTTGAATTCACGGTTCTACCGTAACTCAGACTGGAGTTCCAAGACCTTAGGCTAGGATTTGGATTTTTTACGCTAAGCTCCATAACTTTTTTCAAAATCAATATTTTTGAGAACCGTTTTTTTTGTCGTAATCAGCACCTCCATACCTACCGAAAAAGGTGTCAATTGAGAATTTTTTTCAATTTTTAGTGAAAAAAATGCAAAAAAATTTTTGTTAAAAAATGCGAATTTTTTCACATCATTCGAAAGCCCGTGAGATTTCCTGGTGAACTGTCAAAAAATCATTAAGATTGAAGTCGATTGAGTGGGTTTTTCTGTGCCTCAAAGTTGGCCAAAAAACCCATTTTTTTTGAATGTCAATAACTTTTTTGAAAAAAATTTTCCCGACTCGGCATTATTTTTCTGACATTACTGGATGTCACCGCTATCCAAAAATGTCTAATTTTCCAATTTTAAAAATAATTTTTTAAAAGATGAAAAATTGGCATAAAAAATTCAATTTTTAATGAAATTTTTTGAAAATTGGTTTTTCCCCATTTTTTGCGATTGTCTATCGATGAAAAATAGTGTCAACTCGGAACGCTTTACGTTCACTACAGTTATACGGAACACACCCAACTTTAACTTTGACTTTTCGCCTTGGTGGCCCGGTCGTGTTCGTGGTGAAGGCGTCATGCTGGGTCGGAGATTCGTGTGCACATCTACTGCCGACCTTGATGTGAGTTGATGGTGAAAAAGCCCCCACCACAGGCACCCTGGAAGGTGGTTAGCCAACTCGTCAAAGTCAAAAAAAATGACGACTTTTCGTTTTTTTCAATTTTTAGAAAAAATGGCGGAGGTAACATCCGGTTTTCACCCCTCCATCGTTATTTTCTCGCGATTCTCTATCGGATGAGTGGTCTTTTGGTCGTGTAGGACCAGTACTGACGGCGTGGCAGAAATGAGGGTGCGAAAAGTACCGACTTTGAGCCCGCGTAGCGGCGCGCGGAATAGAAATGCCTGAGCGTTTACGTCAAATTATACAGTAAGACCAAAAGTTCTCTGGATTCCCAAAATTTCAGCACCGTATGACTATCCGTGAATTTATTATGAGCGTTTAAACAGACCCTTTTTGGCACTACTCTCGGGGCAGTACTGAAAAATTTTAGTACTGCGACCCCCAATTTTTTTTGGTCTATCGGCATTTTAGCCATGGAAGACCAATATGTAGGGGGTTAGGCTTTGATATTCGGCCGTCTAAGGGTCGTGCAAGCCTAGTATGTCAGTTGACACCCCAAAACACCTCTTTTTCACGCGATCCTAAGCCTAAATGCACCAGTGCGCCTTCGGCGCACTGGTGCCAATCTGTTCAAAATGTATATTTTCTGAAATTGCTATTTTTCTCGTACTGAATGTCACTGAAACTATTGGAAAATATGTCACTTTCGAATAGTTGATAATTTTCACAAAAAAATTTCAAAATTTTTTTTTGAAAAAATGTAGATTTTTTTTTACATGAATCGATAGCCCATGAAAATGTAATTGAACGGTCTGAAAAACAGCACGACACACTCTTTATGAAAAGGCCTTAGCTTACGTTTTTTGTCATTTTTTGGCTTTTTTTAGTTTTGAGGGCTCATATTAGTAATAAGAAAACATTTTTAATCCGTTGTTTCCAGCTCAAAAGGTGTGTAATGTGATTATCAACGTACAGCCAAAAATTCACGGCAGCAGCACTACTTTGACGCGAGTTCCAGGAGCTTATGTTAAGGATTTTTGCACATTTTTGAAAACGTCATAAATCTGTTCAAAATGTATATTTTCTGAAACTACTATTTTTCTCGTAATCAGTGTCACAAAAACTATCGGAAAATTTGTCAATTTCAAATTTTTGATGATTTTCACCGAAAAAATTTTCAAAATTTTTTTTTGAAAAAATGCAGATTTTTTCACATGAATCGATAGCCCATGAAAATGTTATTAAACGGTCAAAAGGAAATTACGATACCATCATTATGAAAAGGCTTTAGCATAGGTTTTTTGTCATTTTTGAGCTTTTTTCAGTTTTGAGGGCTTATATCAGTGAAAAGGAAACGTTTTCGATTTGGTTTTTTTTCTCAAAAAGTGTGTAATGTGATTATCAACGTACAGCCAAAAATTCACGGCAGCAGCACTACTTTGACGCGAGTTCCAGGAGCTTATGTTAAGGATTTTTGCACATTTTTGAAAACGTCATAAATCTGTTCAAAATGTATATTTTCTGAAACTACTATTTTTCTCGTAATCAGTGTCACAAAAACTATCGGAAAATTTGTCAATTTCAAATTTTTGATGATTTTCACCGAAAAAATTTTCAAAATTTTTTTTTGAAAAAATGCAGATTTTTTTCACATGAATCGATAGCCCATGAAAATGTTATTAAACGGTCAAAAGTTGATATCGATTCATATCGATTGAACATGTTTCTCAGAGCCTCAAAGTTGAAAAAAAAGTCACATTTTTCAAACTTTCATAAAATTTTGAAAAAAAAATTATAGTTACTCCTATTATTTTTACGTTGATAAACGATATTTCCTCTATCTGAAAATGTATGAATTTTGAGATTTAAAAATAATTTTTTTTCCGAAGAAAAAAAATTCCTAAAAATTCAACTTTCGTCCGAAGTATTTGAAACTCGGTTTCCTCTCATTATTTATGATTACCTATCAGAGAAAAAAAAAGAAAACTCAAAACGATCAAGTCTGAGTAGAGTTATGAGAAAAACCTTCTACTTTAACTTTGACTTTTACTCGGGGTGGTCTGGCCGTGTTCGTGGTGAGGGCGGAGTGTTAGATCAGTTTTTTTTGTGCAAATCTACTGCCGACCATAGTGTGAGTTACTGGCAGAAAAGCTTCTGTAACTGATATCCTAGAAGTCTGTTAGAGAACTCGTCAAAGTCAAAAAAAACGACGACTTTTTGATTTTTTCAAATTTTCTCAAAAAAATCGACAGATACCTCATTTTTGTTGTTTTTATTGGTAGTTTCTCATCATTTCCTATCAGAAAAGTGGTCACACTCTCCTGAAAGACCAAAACTGACGGAGATATGACAAAACTTTTTGAAAACATACCGATTTTGAGGCCGCGTAGCGACGCGCGGAATGAACGGAGTTCCGGTTTTTTAAAAAATTATACAGTGGCCCCAAAAGTTCTCCGGATTGCGAGAAAATCAGCCTTGTATCTTTCATGGGAAAAAAGTTGGAAGCGTTCAAACAGGTCTTTCTGTGCCAAGGTTTCTGTGCAGTACTGAAAAATTTTAGTACTGCGACCTCTTTTTTTTTTTGAAAAATCGTCATTCTAGCAAAATCGCACCCCTAAACAAGTCTCAGAACATGTACTTTCCTTACGGGAAGGGTCGAGAATGCCTGGGTATGGAGGTCGTCCCCCCAAATCAAGCCATTTTGGTCAACCCTAAGCCTAAATGCACCAGTGCCGGCTGCGCCGGCACTGGTGCCAAGCCTAACCCTACGTCATCCTATCTTTGGCGCAAAGATAAACAATGAGTGATTTAGGCTACCGTGCCAATCTTAACTTCCTACAAAGCACCTCACTCCCTGACCCAGACTAACTTCCTACAAAGCACCCCACACCCTGACCGAGACTAACTTCCCACAAAGCACCCCACACCCTGACCGAGACTAACTTCCCACAAAGCACCCCACACCCTGACCGAGACTAACTTCCCACAAAGCACCCCACACCCTGACCGAGACTAACTTCTCAAATGAACACTTAAAACGAATGATCGAATGGAAATCTTTCCGCGCCTTCGGCGCGGCGCTAACGCTCCAGGGCCTAAATCTCGGCTATTTGGTACTCGCGAGAAAGGGCTTACCTTAATTTTATTCTTATTCGTTTCATCCACGTGGCGTTTGTTTGAACTGCGGTGTTTATTATTTTTATAACTATTCATTCGCAGATAATTATTTATTCGCTCTTCTGCAACATTAAGTACCTTGTCGGAAAATGTCACTATTATTACATACCTGTGAAACGTATCCATCTATTGTTTGATAATTGACTTGCTCGTATTACAAGAGTGGATGATTATTTATTTTTTGCAGTGTTCACACAAGAAACAATTGCTGTGAAAATGTCACTAAAAGGTGAAACGTATCCGGTGAAACGTATCCATCTATTTTTGGTAATTGACCTGCTTGTATTATAAGAATCGATGGTTTTTTATCAGCTATATCCAAAGTAAAATCTGAAGATGTCACTGATATTACATACCGGCGAAACGTATCAAACCATTGAATTGACTTGATCAGGCGTGGTTTGAAGTTAGGCCTGACAGATCAGATACATGTTTGCTGTGGATGTAAGTTGCGCTTCGTACCAAATAGCCGAGATTGAGGGGTATGGAGCTTTGAGGTTAGGCCTGACAGATCAGATACATGTTTGCTGTGGATGTAAGTTGCGCTTCGTACCAAATAGCCGAGATTGAGGGGTCTGGAGCTTTGAAGTTAGGCCTGACAGATCAAATACATTTTTGTTGTGGATGTAAGTTGCGCTTCGTACCAAATAGCCAAGATTTAGGCCCTGGAGCGTTAGCGCCGCGCCGAAGGCGCGGAAAGATTTCCATTCGATCATTCGTTTTAAGTGTTCATTTGAGAAGTTAGTCTCGGTCAGGGTGTGGGGTGCTTTGTGGGAAGTTAGTCTCGGTCAGGGTGTGGGGTGCTTTGTGGGAAGTTAGTCTCGGTCAGGGTGTGGGGTGCTTTGTGGGAAGTTAGTCTCGGTCAGGGTGTGGGGTGCTTTGTAGGAAGTTAGTCTGGGTCAGGGAGTGAGGTGCTTTGTAGGAAGTTAAGATTGGCACGGTAGCCTAAATCACTCATTGTTTATCTTTGCGCCAAAGATAGGATGACGTAGGGTTTCCATACCTTCATTGAAACGTCAGTTTCTGAGTTTCATAAAATTAATCATTGTTGTTGGCACAACAATGAAGTTGATTTTTTCACCATCCACGTTTTTTTGTGAATACAAAGTGATGGCAACGAATTGGGAGCAGTTGTGACAGTTTGACGCGAGTTCCAGGAGCTTATCACAGGTTTTTTGGGCCTTTTTTGCTCTAAGCCTCACAACTCTGTTCAATCTTAATATTTTTGGATACGGTAATTTTGTCGTGATCCACGTCACCTACCCTTTCAGAAAATGTATCATTTTTGAATTTTTGATAATTTTTACTGAAAAAAACTTTTAAAAAAATTTTCGAAAAAATGCCAATTTTTTCACATCAATCGATTGCTCTTCGGATGGGTAACAAACTGTTCAAATTTCATTCCGATTCTCTCAAAACAAAGGGGTTAGATTTTGGGTTTTTGCCAATTTTTGAGCTTTAAGACCTCGTTTCAGGGGTGAAAAATGAAATTTTTTGGGGTTTTTTCCGCTCAGATTGTGTGCCATGTAATTCTCCAGGCTTGACAGTTTTGAATAAATCAAAATTACAACTCTGAAAAAAAAGCAAAACAAAATTCCTTCGCAGGGAATCGAACCTGACATCGCTGGTTTTATAACCGACATCTCTGCCACTGAGCTATTAACGCTCGATGATCGTTGGGCGCTCGGAGATGTTATAATAGTCGAGTTGTAATGTACACCTCATCACGTACACTAAACTACTTGTACACTTCATCGTTCTTCCGACATGTCCGTAGCCCTGATCAGTGGTAAGGGCATGTGGTGACTCGGGTTTTTTTGCACCATTCATGTTTTTTTGTGAATACAAAGTGATGGCCAAGAAGTGGGAGCAGTTGTGACAGTTTGACGCGAGTTCCAGGAGCCTATCACAGGTTTTTTGGCCCTTTTTTGCTCTAAGCCTCATAACTTTGTTCAAATTCAATATTTTTGGATACGGTAAATTTTGTCGTGATCCACATCACCAACCCTTTCAGAAAATGTATCACTTTTGAATTTTTGATAATTTTTACTGAAAAAAATTAAAAAATTAATTTTTGAAAAAATGCCAATTTTTTTACATCAATCGATTGCTCTTCAAATGGGTAACAAACTGTTAAAATTTCATTGCGATTTTCTCAAAACAAAGGGGTTAGATTTTTGGTTTTTGCCAATTTTTGAGCTTTAAGACCTCGTTTCAGGGTTAAAAAATGAAATTTTTTGGGGTTTTTTTCGCTCAGATTGTGTGCCATGTAATTCTCCAGGCTTGACAGTTAAATTCACGGTTGTACC
>OZ022252.1:12644544-12657044 GCA_963978915.1 Caenorhabditis parvicauda
TTGACCAAAATGGCTTGATTTGGGGGGACGACCTCCATACCCAGGCATTCTCGACCCTTCCCGTAAGGAAAGTACATGTTCTGAGACTTGTTTAGGGGTGCGATTTTGCTAGAATGACGATTTTTCAAAAAAAAAAAGAGGTCGCAGTACTAAAATTTTTCAGTACTGCACAAAAACCTTGGCACAGAAAGACCTGTTTGAACGCTTCCAACTTTTTTCCAATGAAAGATACAAGGCTGATTTTCTCGCAATCCGGAGAACTTTTGGGGCCACTGTATAATTTTTTAAAAAACCGGAACTCCGTTCATTCCGCGCGTCGCTACGCGGCCTCAAAATCGGTATGTTTTCAAAAAGTTTTGTCATATCTCCGTCAGTTTTGGTCTTTCAGGAGAGTGTGACCACTTTTCTGATAGGAAATGATGAGAAACTACCAATAAAAACAACAAAAAAGAGGTATCTGTCGATTTTTTTGAGAAAATTTGAAAAAATCAAAAAGTCGTCGTTTTTTTTGACTTTGACGAGTTCTCTAACAGACTTCTAGGATATCAGTTACAGAAGCTTTTCTGCCAGTAACTCACACTATGGTCGGCAGTAGATTTGCACAAAAAAAACTGATCTAACACTCCGCCTTCACCACGAACACGGCCAGACCACCCCGAGTAAAAGTCAAAGTTAAAGTAGAAGGTTTTCCTCATAACTCTACTCAGACTTGATCGTTTTGAGTTTTCTTTTTTTTCTCTGATAGGTAATCATAAATAATGAGAGGAAACCGAGTTTCAAAAACTTCGGACGAAAATTGAATTTTTAGGAATTTTTTTTCTTCGGAAAAAAAATTATTTTTAAATCTCAAAATTCATACATTTTCAGATAGAGGAAATATCGTTTATCAACGTAAAAATAATAGGAGTAAGTATAATTTTTTTTTTCAAAATTTTATGAAAGTTTGAAAAATGTGACTTTTTTTTCAACTTTGAGGCTCTGAGAAACATGTTCAATCGATATGAATCGATATCAACTTTTGACCGTTTAATAACATTTTCATGGGCTATCGATTCATGTGAAAAAATCTGCATTTTTTCAAAAAAAAATTTTGAAAATTTTTTCGGTGAAAATCATCAAAAATTTGAAATTGACAAATTTTCCGATAGTTTTTGTGACACTGATTACGAGAAAAATAGTAGTTTCAGAAAATATACATTTTGAACAGATTTGTGACGTTTTCAAAAATGTGCAAAAATCCTTAACATAAGCTCCTGGAACTCGCGTCAAAGTAGTGCTGCTGCCGTGAATTTTTGGCTGTACGTTGATAATCACATTACACACTTTTTGAAAAAAAAAACCGAATCGAAAACGTTTCCTTATCACTGATATAAGCCCTCAAAACTGAAAAAATCTCAAAAATGACAAAAAACTTATGCTAAAGCCTTTTCATAATGATGGTATCGTAATTTCCTTTTGACCGTTTAATAACATTTTCATGGGCTATCGATTCATGTGAAAAAATCTGCATTTTTTCAAAAAAAAATTTTGAAAATTTTTTCGGTGAAAATTATCAAAAATTTGAAATTGACAAATTTTCCAATAGTTTTTGTGACACTGATTACGAGAAAAATAGTAGTTTCAGAAAATATACATTTTGAACAGATTTATGACGTTTTCAAAAATGTGCAAAAATCCTTAACATAAGCTCCTGGAACTCGCGTCAAAGTAGTGCTGCTGCCGTGAATTTTTGGCTGTACGTTGATAATCACATTACACACTTTTTGAGAAAAAAAACCGAATCGAAAACGTTTCCTTATCACTGATATAAGCCCTCAAAACTGAAAAAAGCTCAAAAATGACAAAAAACCTATGCTAAAGCCTTTTCATAATGATGGTATCGTAATTTCCTTTTGACCGTTTAATAACATTTTCATGGGCTATCGATTCATGTGAAAAAATCTGCATTTTTTCAAAAAAAAATTTTGAAAATTTTTTCGGTGAAAATTATCAAAAATTTGAAATTGACAAATTTTCCGATAGTTTTTGTGACACTGATTACGAGAAAAATAGTAGTTTCAGAAAATATACATTTTGAACAGATTTATGACGTTTTCAAAAATGTGCAAAAATCCTTAACATAAGCTCCTGGAACTCGCGTCAAAGTAGTGCTGCTGCCGTGAATTTTTGGCTGTACGTTGATAATCACATTACACACCTTTTGAGCTGGAAACAACGGATTAAAAATGTTTTCTTATTACTGATATGAGCCCTCAAAACCAAAAAAAGTCAAAAAATGACAAAAAACGTAAGCTAAGGCCTTCTCATAAAGAGTGTGTCGTGCTGTTCTTCAGACCGTTCAATTACATTTTCATGGGCTATCGATTCATGTAAAAAAATCTACATTTTTTCAAAAAAAAAATTCTGAAATTTTTTTTGTGAAAATTATCAACTATTCGAAAGTGACATATTTTCCAATAGTTTCAGTGACATTCAGTACGAGAAAAATAGCAATTTCAGAAAATATACATTTTGAACAGATTTATGAAGTTTTCAAAAATGTGCAAAAATCCTTAACATAAGCTCCTGGAACTCGCGTCAAAGTTTTTTGTGTTTTTAGTAATTTTTCAATCTTTCAGGTTGGTCCAAGTGGTTATTATCATCTTGCAAGATTCACATAAGTCCATCAGGTTGACGCAAGTCTGAAACTGATCAGGATTCTTTTTAGTATACCAACGGCAAGATTTGGATATCTCATGGGAAGGTGTGAACATCAGTCAGCTTCATAGTGTAATTGTACCAGGCTACAGTAACCCAGCGCACAATTCCCCTCCTCCCCCTCAATTTTTTTGCTCTATCTCGATGTCATGGATGAAAAATAAACTCAAACATTGTTCGAAAACGCACTAAAGATATGTATCAAAACCAATGAACAAGATTTGACCCCCTGTCCCAGAGCAAAACTTTAGGAACTTGGGAAACACTTTTAGCGCGCCACTAAATGTCATCACCCTATCCCCTTTTTATTTTTGCCTTTTATTGTCCCTCTTCTTGTATTCTTCCTTCCTCATCTTCATCTAATGTAGTATTATCGGGTTCAATTATGTCATCATTAACAGTCTTTCATCGTTTGACCGTAGTTGTTATCACTATTATTAAACGCACGTGTAACAAACAATTTTCGTAAGTTATCTTATTTATATGAATAAATATGTAATTTTTTCAAACGGATTGAACTTATTCCAAATTCCACCTGTTACGATACCGTAGTTATGACATAATTAATGCAGATAGGCGTAATACTCACTTGTTGCGTAGTCAGTGTTCAACATTTAACACGTGTTTCCAAAGCTCAGTGGTAGAGAGGTCTATTACGAATTTAGTTAGCCATGGAACAGTTCCCGTTTGGTCTATTTTTTTTTGCTTTTTTGTCTTAACCCAACAAATATAACCAAAGCCTTTGGGAGTAAACAAATGTTTAGAAGGAAAATTATTTCCGTGCGCTCAGTCTCCCAGGGGGCGGAGCCCCCGGGATTAGGAAAAAGTTTAGAAAAAGAAATATTTTTGTGCGCTGAGTTTCCCAGGGGGCGGAGCCCCCGGGAGTAGGAAAAAGTTTAGAAAAAGAAATATTTTTGTGCGCTGAGTTTCCCAGGGGGCGGAGCCCCCGGAAGTAGAAAAAAATTTAGAACGAGAAATATTTTTGTGCGCTGAGTCTCCCAGGGGGCGGAGCCCCCGGGAGTAGGAAAAAGCATAGAAAGAGAAATATTTTCGTGCGTTAAGTCTCCCAGGGGGCGAAGCCCCCGGGAGTAGAAGAAAGTTTAGAAAGAGAAATATCTTTGTGCGCTGAGTCTCCCAGGGGGCGAAGCCCCCGGAAGTAGAAAAAAATTTAGAACGAGAAATATTTTTGTGCGTTAAGTCTTCCAGGGGGTGAAGCCCCCGGGAGTAGAAGAAAGTATAGAAATATTTTGTCTTAGGCTTGGCACTAGTGCCGGCGAAGCCGGCACTAGTGCATTTAGGCTTAGGATTGACCATTAGGCTTAGGCTTGGCACCAGTGCCGGCGCAGCCGGCACTGGTGCATTTAGGCTTAGGGTTGACCAAAATGGCTTGATTTGGGGGGACGACCTCCATACCCAGGCATTCTCGACCCTTCCCGTAAGGAAAGTACATGTTCTGAGACTTGTTTAGGGGTGCGATTTTGCTAGAATGACGATTTTTCAAAAAAAAAAAGAGGTCGCAGTACTAAAATTTTTCAGTACTGCACAAAAACCTTGGCACAGAAAGACCTGTTTGAACGCTTCCAACTTTTTTCCAATGAAAGATACAAGGCTGATTTTCTCGCAATCCGGAGAACTTTTGGGGCCACTGTATAATTTTTTAAAAAACCGGAACTCCGTTCATTCCGCGCGTCGCTACGCGGCCTCAAAATCGGTATGTTTTCAAAAAGTTTTGTCATATCTCCGTCAGTTTTGGTCTTTCAGGAGAGTGTGACCACTTTTCTGATAGGAAATGATGAGAAACTACCAATAAAAACAACAAAAAAGAGGTATCTGTCGAACGAGGTCTTAAAGCTCAAAAATTGGCAAAAACCAAAAATCTAACCCCTTTGTTTTGAGAGAATTGCAATGAAATTTCAACAGTTTGTTACCCATTTGAAGAGCAATCGATTGATGTAAAAAAATTGGCATTTTTTCAAAAATTTATTTTTTAATTTTTTTCAGTAAAAATTATCAAAAATTCAAAAATGATACATTTTCTGAAAGGGTTGGTGATGTGGATCACGACAAAATTTACCGTATCCAAAAATATTGAATTTGAACAAAGTTATGAGGCTTAGAGCAAAAAAGGGCCAAAAAACCTGTGATAGGCTCCTGGAACTCGCGTCAAACTGTCACAACTGCTCCCACTTCTTGGCCATCACTTTGTATTTACAAAAAAACATGGATGGTGCAAAAAAACCCGAGTCACCACATGCCCTTACCACTGATCAGGGCTACGGACATGTGGGAAGAACGATGAAGTGTACAAGTAGTTTAGTGTACGTGATGAGGTGTACATTTCAACTCGACTATTATAACATCTCCGAGCGCCCACCGATCATCGAGCGTTGACAGCTCAGTGGCAGAGATGTCGGTTACGAAACCAGCAATGTCAGGTTCGATTCCCTGCGAAGGAATTTTGTTTTGCTTTTTTTTCAGAGTTGTAATTTTGAATTATTCAAAACTGTCAAGCCTGGAGAATTACATGGCACACAATCTGAGCGGAAAAAACCCCAAAAAATTTCATTTTTTAACCCTGAAACGAGGTCTTAAAGCTCAAAAATTGGCAAAAACCAAAAATCTAACCCCTTTGTTTTGCATTTAGGCTTAGGATCGCGTGAAAAAGAGGTGTTTTGGGGTGTCAACTGACATACTAGGCTTGCACGACCCTTAGACGGCCGAATATCAAAGCCTAACCCCCTACATATTGGTCTTCCATGGCTAAAATGCCGATAGACCAAAAAAAATTGGGGGTCGCAGTACTAAAATTTTTCAGTACTGCCCCGAGAGTAGTGCCAAAAAGGGTCTGTTTAAACGCTCATAATAAATTCACGGATAGTCATACGGTGCTGAAATTTTGGGAATCCAGAGAACTTTTGGTCTTACTGTATAATTTGACGTAAACGCTCAGGCATTTCTATTCCGCGCGCCGCTACGCGGGCTCAAAGTCGGTACTTTTCGCACCCTCATTTCTGCCACGCCGTCAGTACTGGTCCTACACGACCAAAAGACCACTCATCCGATAGAGAATCGCGAGAAAATAACGATGGAGGGGTAAAAACCGGATGTTACCTCCGCCATTTTTTCTAAAAATTGAAAAAAACGAAAAGTCGTCATTTTTTTTGACTTTGACGAGTTGGCCAACCACCTTCCAGGGTGCCTGTGGTGGGGGCTTTTTCACCATCAACTCACATCAAGGTCGGCAGTAGATGTGCACACGAATCTCCGACCCAGCATGACGCCTTCACCACGAACACGACCGGGCCACCAAGGCGAAAAGTCAAAGTTAAAGTTGGGTGTGTTCCGTATAACTGTAGTGAACATGAAGCGTTTCGAGTTGACACTATTTTTCATCGATAGACAATCGCAAAAAATGGGGAAAAACCAATTTTCAAAAAATTTCATTAAAAATTGAATTTTTTATGCCAATTTTTCATCTTTTAAAAAATTATTTTTAAAATAGAAAAATTAGACATTTTTGGATAGCGGTGACATCCAGTAATGTCAGAAAAATAATGCCGAGTCAAGAAAATTTTTTTCAGAAAAGTTATTGACATTCAAAAAAAATGGGTTTTTTGGCCAACTTTGAGGCACTGAAAAACCCACTCAATCGACTTCAATCTTAATGATTTTGTGACAGTTCACCAGGAAATCTCACGGGCTTTCGAATGATGTGAAAAAATTCGCATTTTTTAACAAAAATTTTTTTGCATTTTTTTCACTAAAAATTGAAAAAAATTCTCAATTGACACCTTTTTCGGTAGGTATGGAGGTGCTGATTACGACAAAAAAAACAGTTCTCAAAAATATTGAATTTGAAAAAAGTTATGGAGCTTAGCGTAAAAAATCCAAATCCTAGCCTAAGGTCTTGGAACTCCAGTCTGAGTTACGGTACAACCGTGAATTCAACTGTCAAGCCTGGAGAATTACATGGCACACAATCTGGCAGAAAAAAACCCCAAAAAATTTCATTTTTTAACCCTGAAACGAGGTCTTAAAGCTCAAAAATTGGCAAAAACCAAAAATCTAACCCCTTTGTTTTGAGAGAATTGCAATGAAATTTCAACAGTTTGTTACCCATTTGAAGAGCAATCGATTGATGTAAAAAAATTGGCATTTTTTCAAAAATTTATTTTTTAATTTTTTTCAGTAAAAATTATCAAAAATTCAAAAATGATACATTTTCTGAAAGGGTTGGTGATGTGGATCACGACAAAATTTACCGTATCCAAAAATATTGAATTTGAACAAAGTTATGAGGCTTAGAGCAAAAAAGGGCCAAAAAACCTGTGATAGGCTCCTGGAACTCGCGTCAAACTGTCACAACTGCTCCCACTTCTTGGCCATCACTTTGTATTTACAAAAAAACATGGATGGTGCAAAAAAACCCGAGTCACCACATGCCCTTACCACTGATCAGGGCTACGGACATGTGGGAAGAACGATGAAGTGTACAAGTAGTTTAGTGTACGTGATGAGGTGTACATTTCAACTCGACTATTATAACATCTCCGAGCGCCCACCGATCATCGAGCGTTGATAGCTCAGTGGCAGAGATGTCGGTTACGAAACCAGCAATGTCAGGTTCGATTCCCTGCGAAGGAATTTTGTTTTGCTTTTTTTTCAGAGTTGTAATTTTGAATTATTCAAAACTGTCAAGCCTGGAGAATTACATGGCACACAATCTGAGCGGAAAAAACCCCAAAAAATTTCATTTTTTAACCCTGAAACGAGGTCTTAAAGCTCAAAAATTGGCAAAAACCAAAAATCTAACCCCTTTGTTTTGAGAGAATTGCAATGAAATTTCAACAGTTTGTTACCCATTTGAAGAGCAATCGATTGATGTGAAAAAATTGGCATTTTTTCGAAAATTTTTTTAAAAGTTTTTTTCAGTAAAAATTATCAAAAATTCAAAAATGATACATTTTCTGAAAGGGTAGGTGACGTGGATCACGACAAAATTACCGTATCCAAAAATATTAAGATTGAACAGAGTTGTGAGGCTTAGAGCAAAAAGGCCCAAAAAACCTGTGATAAGCTCCTGGAACTCGCGTCAAACTGTCACAACTGCTCCCAATTCGTTGCCATCACTTTGTATTCACAAAAAAACGTGGATGGTGAAAAAATCAACTTCATTGTTGTGCCAACAACAATAATTAATTTTATGAAACTCAGAAACTGACGTTTCAATGAAGGTATGGAAACCCTACGTCATCCTATCTTTGGCGCAAAGATAAACAATGAGTGATTTAGGCTACCGTGCCAATCTTAACTTCCTACAAAGCACCCCACACCCTGACCGAGACTAACTTCCCACAAAGCACCCCACACCCTGACCGAGACTAACTTCCCACAAAGCACCCCACACCCTGACCGAGACTAACTTCCCACAAAGCACCCCACACCCTGACCGAGACTAACTTCTCAAATGAACACTTAAAACGAATGATCGAATGGAAATCTTTCCGCGCCTTCGGCGCGGCGCTAACGCTCCAGGGCCTAAATCTCGGCTATTTGGTACGAAGCGCAACTTACATCCACAACAAAAATGTATTTGATCTGTCAGGCCTAACTTCAAAGCTCCAGACCCCTCAATCTCGGCTATTTGGTACGAAGCGCAACTTACATCCACAGCAAACATGTATCTGATCTGTCAGGCCTAACCTCAAAGCTCCAGACCCCTCAATCTCGGCTATTTGGTACGAAGCGCAACTTACATCCACAGCAAACATGTATCTGATCTGTCAGGCCTAACTTCAAACCACGCCTGATCAAGTCAATTCAATGGTTTGATACGTTTCGCCGGTATGTAATATCAGTGACATCTTCAGATTTTACTTTGGATATAGCTGATAAAAAACCATCGATTCTTATAATACAAGCAAGTCAATTACCAAAAATAGATGGATACGTTTTACCGGTAAGTAGTTTTAGTGACATTTTCACAGCAATTGTTTCTTGTGTGAACACTGCATAAAAATAATCATCCAATTTTGTAATACAAGCAAGTGAATTATCAAACAATAGATGGATACGTTTCACCGGTAAGTAGTTTTAGTGACATTTTCACAGCAATTGTTTCTTGTGTGAACACTTCAAAAAATAAATAATCATCCACTCTTGTAATACAAGCAAGTCAATTATCAAACAATAGATGGATACGTTTCACAGGTATGTAATAATAGTGACATTTTCCGACAAGGTACTTAATGTTGCAGAAGAGCGAATAAATAATTATCTGCGAATGAATAGTTATAAAAATAATAAACACCGCAGTTCAGACAAACGCCACGTGGATGAAACGAATAAAAATGAAATTAACGGTAAGTCCCCTCTCGCGAGTACCAAATAGCCGAGATTTAGGCCCTGGAGCGTTAGCGCCGCGCCGAAGGCGCGGAAAGATTTCCATTCGATCATTCGTTTTAAGTGTTCATTTGAGAAGTTAGTCTCGGTCAGGGTGTGGGGTGCTTTGTGGGAAGTTAGTCTCGGTCAGGGTGTGGGGTGCTTTGTGGGAAGTTAGTCTCGGTCAGGGTGTGGGGTGCTTTGTGGGAAGTTAGTCTCGGTCAGGGTGTGGGGTGCTTTGTAGGAAGTTAAGATTGGCACGGTAGCCTAAATCACTCATTGTTTATCTTTGCGCCAAAGATAGGATGACGTAGGGTCTTTCTTGATTCGGTGGTTGGTGGTGCATGGCCGTTCTTAGTTGGTGGAGTGATTTGTCTGGTTTATTCCGATAACGAGCGAGACTCTAACCTGCTAAATAGTTAGCAGATTTATAAGTCTGTTTAACTTCTTAGAGGGATAAGCGGTATCGAGCCGCACGAGATTGAGCGATAACAGGTCTGTGATGCCCTTAGATGTCCGGGGCTGCACGCGTGCTACACTGGAAGAATCAGCGTGTCCCCTCTATGCCGAAAGGTATGGGTAAACCGTTGAAACTCTTCCGTGACCGGGATAGGGAATTGCAATTATTTCCCTTGAACGAGGAATGCCTAGTAAGTGTGAGTCATCAGCTCACGTTGATTACGTCCCTGCCCTTTGTACACACCGCCCGTCGCTATCCGGGACTGAACTGTTTCGAGAAGAGTGGAGACCGCGCTGCGAAGCTGTCAAAGGCATCGTAGCATGGAAACCATTTTAATCGCAATGGTTTGAACCGGGTAAAAGTCGTAACAAGGTAGCTGTAGGTGAACCTGCAGCTGGATCATCGCCGATTCGCTATTCGCGTAACGGTGTGTGTTTCCGCAACACATGCATTTTTTTTGTACAACAACAGAAAATGTAACGTCGCTTCCCCTGGAGGTGTCTAATGTTGTTCTGAGCCGTCTTTCTTGTCTTCTTTGACAGCCATCAATGTTCACGAGATGGTCGACGTGGCGGCAATGACGGAACACCATCTGAGTTCACAAAAATATTGTGTAAACTTTTTTTTTGTTGAATTTCGGTAGTACACAATAGGCCTGCGTAGTTTGCCTGCCTCCAATGCGTTTGTTTGTGTAACAAAAAATATCAAAATTTGATTTGGTGGCTTTCGAGAGTTCCGCATTTTTTTTACGGTTCTCGAGCCTCAATGAAGCCGACTGCTCCTTGCGAGTGAGTTGTCGACTCGCCGAATCTCTCTATACGTTGGTCGAATTGGTATTTTGTGACAGCTAGATCTTAATAGATTATATTTAAAAAAAAAAACTAGCTTTGGCGATGGATCGGTTGCATCGAGCATCGATGAAGAACGCAGCAAGCTGCGTTACTTACCATGAATTGCAGAAGCATTGAGTGGTGAAATTTCGAACGCATAGCACCGTCGGGTAACTCCCGACGGTACGTCTGGCTCAGTGTTGGATTTTACTACTGCAACCACTACTGAGTCTTCTTCGGAACGCTTCGGACTGGTAGCGATGTCGGATGGCATTAGTGCATGTGTGTGTGTGTGTGTGTGACGTCGACGTCGTCGTCGTCGTCGCATACCCTGATCCTGTCTTTGTGTGAATTCAAAAATCACAAGGTTCACCATGCAACTTAGCAAAAATGGTGAACGATTGGACGTTTTGGCAACATGTATGCGTGTGTGCTTGCTTCTTGGCAGGAAAAACACAACTCGCAGTACAAGGGTATAGCGTTTTGGTTGAAAAATACCGGTACCCATTTGCTTGTTGTGCTGTCATGTGTGAGTCGAACGACATGATTGTCAGTGTTTCTCAAAACAAAAAAAAACGTCGGCGACTTTTGTCGTTTACAACCTGAGCTCAGGCGTGACTACCCGCCGAACTTAAGCATATTATTTAGCGGAGGAAAAGAAACTAAACAGGATTCCCTTAGTAACGGCGAGTGAAAGGGGAAGAGCCCAGCGCTGAATCTCTCGGCTATCGCAGCCGCTGAGAAGTGTAGTGTATAGGTGTTGGTTTCCGGTGTTAGCATGTGTCCGAATTCTTATTGAATTTTGATAACCAGAGAGGGTGTCAGCCCCGTACGGGTAGTGCTAGCGACGGTTTGCCAGCTCCTTGGAGTCGGGTTGCTTGAAAGTGCAGCCTAAAGTTGGTGATAAACTTCATCTAAGGCTAAATATCGGCTCGATTGCGATAGCAAACAAGTACCGTGAGGGAAAGTTGCAAAGGACTTTGAAGAGAGAGTTCAAGAGAACGTGAAATCGCCGAGGTGGAACCGGAGGCAGTCGATGTAGCCTTGTGGCAATCGGGTGCGGCATTCGTCTTCGGACGAGTCCGAGCCCGCTGCGCTGCTATGTGCTACGCTGACGGCGTTGGTTGCTCATTCCGAAGCAGATCGTGTTGCCCAGTCCTTCGGGATCGGTGTCTTGCGGTTTGTCGAGGTTTGTGGTGGCTAGCGTTTAGCTTTGCATTATGCGAAGCGTCAGTGTGAAAGTCGATGACGCATCCGACCCGTCTTGAAACACGGATAACGAAGTGCTCTTCTATTGCGAGTCAAAGGGTGGTAAACCTTGCGGCGAAATGAAAGTAAAGGTCGGTTCCGCCGGCTGACATGGGATTCGTGGGTCAAACCGCGACGCACCATGGCCCTATCCGAGTTGCGTGCAACTGGGTAGAGGTAGAGCAATAGGAGAACGACCCGAAAGATGGTGAACTATGCCTGAGCAGGACGAAGCCAGGGGAAACTCTGGTGGAAGTCCGTATCGGTTCTGACGTGCAAATCGATCGATAGACTTGGGTATAGGGGCGAAAGACTAATCGAACCATCTAGTAGCTGGTTCCCTCCGAAGTTTCCCCCAGGATAGCTGGACTCTAAGCAGTTATATCCGGTAAAGCTAATGATTAGAGGACTTGGGGTCGTAATGACCTCAACCTATTCTCAAACTTTCAATGGGTATGAAGTGTCAGTTGCTTTATTGAACTGTTCACATGAATGCGGGGTCCAAGTGGGCCATTTTTGGTAAGCAGAACTGGCGCTGTGGGATGAACCAAACGTTGGGTTAAGGTGTTTAACTTCTCGCTCATGAGACCCCATAAAAGGTGTTGGTTGATATAGACAGCAGGACGGTGGCCATGGAAGTCGGTACCCGCTAAGGAGTGTGTAACAACTCACCTGCCGAATCAACTAGCCCTGAAAATGGATGGCGCTTAAGCGAGAGACCGATACCCAACCGTTGCGGCTTGTGCGTTGACTATCGCCTGGTCGCAACGAGTAGGATGGACGTGGCGGTTGCGTTGAAGGCTTTGGGCGTGAGCTCGGCTGGAGCTGCCGCTAGTGCAGATCGTTATGGTAGTAGCAAATATTTAAGTTCGATCCTTGAAGAC
>OZ022252.1:12662044-12665038 GCA_963978915.1 Caenorhabditis parvicauda
GGGTTTCAAGTCTTGGAGTCTGAAAAGTGTGTATTGGTTTTTGAAAGAAAACATCTTTTAACAATTACCTGATGTTGGCTATATTTGTATGATTTCTGAGCTATTTCTCCATTTTCACCGATCGTCTGGCCCGTTGCTCGAGCTTTTCGAAAAGTATGAGCCGACACGTCCGCAGATTGTTCGGTAATTGACGTTCGTAGTAATGGTCACTATCGTCGGCAATATTCCATCCGGCGTCTCCTCGCACCCACGACCGATAATGTCCATTTGATGTTGCAGCTGCAGTGTCGGGTGTCAGGTATTGCACGACACTTTTAGCGGCAAAGTTTGGACCTGTAATAGTTCGAGGCTCACAATGTTAACCATGCATTTGAAAAAAAACAACGTAAAGTAAACTAGTTATCATGACTCACCGTCCTGCACAATTCGCATAGCCCTGGCGTTGACACCAGTGACCTCCATCTTGTTGCTTCTCGGCACACCCTCTGAGAAGTCGTAGTGGTCTAGGGCAACCAGCAAGAAGTCGGGTGCTCGTGGCATGTGTAGTGTAGCTTCAGCAATTGTGCTTCCACACTGAGCACATACATCTTTCTGTTCGGCCGACACTATCAGCTTCTCCATACTTCCTCTCGCATTTCGCTCTCCTCCCACACGTAACTGAAATGTGAAATTGTAATTTTAGTTGTGAAACGTGACAATTAATAATATGTTGCAAAAAGTAGTTAAAAACCCACTAGAAGCTCAAAGGATTTCGAGTCGTCCGTTGACTCACAACCTGCCTGGCACTTCTTCTTGATGAGCAGCGAAGTTTGGAACGCATTTTGCATGGCGCCACCGGCCTTTTCGAGAAATCGGCTAACGGCTTCTTCGCAATCTTCTTGCCGATTTCCAGTGAATCCGAGCATCGCTCGCAGCGCACTCACATCTTTCGTCTCAGGTACTCGAAGAAGTTCAGCAATGACTGGTACATTTTTATTGCTGAACAACAGTGAGCGTAGCTTTTGTGAGGAAAGCAGCAAGTTAACCGCCGAGTTCATGAAACACTCGGTTCCACTTCGGTTTGGTAGGAGAAGTAGATTACTTTTGACCTGAAATGATTTTTTTTATGAAGAATACAAATTGAAAAAAATTTACTTACCGTTGGACTTGCTGATGTTGTCGTTATAGGTGCGGCTGGTAGATTCATTACCGTTGGTGGTGGAGGTTGGTGTCGTTGTCTTTTCGGAGACGATGATACACATATCATGTCATCGTCATTGGCACCACACATTGTCTGTGGAGGAGGTTGCGCTGTTATTCTTTTTGCAGGAGGCTCATCGTCATCTTCTTCATTGTTACGGGACAATGCTGCCATTCGACGTTTAAACAGTTGTTTTCTACGAGATATGGCCGTCGCTTCGCCTTCAAAGTCGTCGTCGGTATCTTCTACCTCAATCGTCGACACTTGTGACGCTGATGGCGACGGAAACGGTCGTCGTCGACAATGTGTGACCGGTACGATGGTGTTCGGCGTCGCAGTGTTGGTGGTGGTGTTGTTGCTGGTAGTAGCGATGATGGAACAAACAGAAGCAGCAGAGTTGCAAGGCGCAACATTAATTGCAGTCGTTGGTTTGTTCTTCGTCTGCGCCCGTGGTGTTTTCCGCTTCGTCGTTGTTGTCGTCGTCGTCGTTGGTGTTGGACGGCCGATGTTTTCGTTCTTCGACAAGACAAATGGTGGCTGGTCGAATGTGGCCAGGCCAATTGACTGACGAAGTGCGTTGTACTTCTGAAAAAAGATATTACTCAAACTCAAGCATTAACGAAAACTTACCGTAAGTGATTTGCGATCACAAAACAACTTGTTCACATACAGATCAACCAAGTGGAGTCCTTCAAGACTTCTGATCCGTGAGATAGCCACGAATCCTTGGCCAGCGGCGAACAAGCGCCTTGTGCTGATCACTGCGTTTTTCAGTGTCAACCCTTGGCACTTGTGAGCCGTGGCCGCGAATGCCATGACAATCGGAAATTGAAGCCTGGACTGTGTTCTGTCCTCACCGCATGGAAAAGTTGACACGACCTAGAATAAAAAGTTGTGATTTTGATAGAGCGAGGAGAGTGAAATGTGCCAAATACTCACTTTTTCGATTACAACCTCTTCGGAAAGGTTGTCGAATTTGACAAGGAGTGCAAATGGAATTCCGTTCTCATCCTTTTCAATTTTCCTCAAAATGCCAGTTGCTCCGTTCACCAAACCAGAGCTTGCCCGTATGTTGCGTCTCAACATCACACGACCTCCTTCCGCAATTTGGAGACGGTAAGTGAGACCACCGGCAATCTGGGCTGACTCACCGTCTTCACTACCAGTACTTGCTTTTTTTGCCTATAACATGAGTACTATTACAACTGCTACTACAACTAGTTTAATCATACCTTTCTTGTTTGTGCAACGTTTCTGGAGCTATCCGTCGGTGGCTTTGTCAAGTCGTACTCAGATCGTTGGTATATTCTTTCGATCCGGGGTCTCTTGCGGCCTGGAGTCTTACGAATTCCATCTTCAGTGCTGCGGGTCTCCACGAATGAGTCCTCAGCCATCACGGTTACCACATTCATTGCTTTGCGAGCCATTACCGTTGCGTTGAAGAGATCGACTTCAGCATTCGTCGAGAATATTGCCATTGCTAAGGGGTCTTCTTCCTGAAATTTTTGAAAATGTAGAATTTGCGCATAGATGTGCGAATATTACCTGTAACTTGACAAAGTAATTGGCCACATATTCTGGGACAGCGGACTCATCGTCTTCGGCTTCTGATGTTGTCTTGTTGACTCGACCTAGCGTTTTTTTTCGCAAATTTCTGGGTGTTCTTGATACAATGAGTGCGTCATCGTCGTCGTGGTCGTTGTCGGGCTTCTTGATCATTCGGGACTTCAACAGTTCGATGTCATCGGCTGAGAGCTGCTGGACACGAATATGCGACATAACTGTCGCAAAATCGGTCCGACTGTCGCTTGTTT